>JANHFT010007553.1:3507-15523 GCA_032467955.1 Pseudoxenodon macrops
ATCTATCTATCTATCTATCTATCTATCTATCTATCTATCTATCTATCTATCTATCTATCTATCTATCTATAATGTATCTCTATTATATCTGACTTCTGTCTGTCTATCTCTCTATCTCTCTATCTGTCTGTCAGTCAGTCAGTCAGTCAGTCAGTCTGTCTGTCTGTCTGTCTGTCTGTCTGTCTGTCTGTCTGTCTATCTATCATATTCCAGTTATGCTGCATAAATATTTTCCCATGTACTCATGTCTACTTAAAACTCCCTGTCACACTTTCTCAACTCCACCTGCTCCACAGAGTTGTTGCTCAGTAAGTGAGTGCTATGCACCAAAAAGGTGAACATAAGTCTAATAAATTCAGGCTGTGGTGGCTCACAGGACTAGGATGTTGAGAAGACGATTTAAAGATTGGCAGCTCGGCAGTTTAAAACCCGAGAGTGAACCGCTTGATGGAATGAGCTCCCATCAATTTGTCCCAGCTCCTGCCCACCTAACAGTTTGAAAGCTTGCAAATGCAAGTAGATAAATAAGTACTACTTCAGTGGGAAAATAAAAGAGATGTGAAAGGAGTCGCCTTGGGCATCCTCTGGGAATGGTGATGTCATCAGCTAATCCCTTCAATTCAGAAATATCTTGATCGATGCTTCCTACCAAGTGTTAGAAGAAACTTAGCAATGGCAAGAGTTACGTTGGCCTCCTTATCTGCTAGTAAATATTACATAATAAAATTATTTAATCTATCCAGGAAAAGAAGAACAGTTAGGAGCTCTTTGCTTATATTTCAATAGAAAATTACCGTATAAAAGTATATCAGTTTGTGTTTCAGTGTTACCCTCTTTACATGGACAGAGCCTTCTGCATATGAAATTTTCCCTCCGGCTGATAGTATAATACAATATAATAATGTAAATGCACACCAGAATGTACTGTTTGTAAGTTAGTCTAGGTACAATGTTGCTTTGAAGTGTGCATTGCTATGGCCCAATTATACCCTAGTGAGAGTTTCCTATATTCTGTTTCTAATGCTATATTAAGGATTTTTTGCTTAAGAACCCATTGTTTGTTCTTGTCAGGGCATGAATATCTCCTTTGAAGAACCCAAAATAAACCTTTAACCAATTTGCTTATTTCCATCATTTCATGTTTTCTGATTTGACATTTTAGTTTGACATTTTAGTTTGACATTTATTTGTCCGTCCCCCCCAAGGCAACTCATAGTAAATAAAAAAAAAACTAAGCAGTCTCTCAGGTTTTTGTTAAACCTAAAAAGCTTGCTAAAAAAACAAGATTTTTATTTTTTTTTAAAGATAAGACATAGAAAACGTGAATAGAGCTAAAAGTTAGAGTGAGAACTAGAACTGAATGGAAAATAATAGATATAATTTCAGTCCAAGGCAAGCTGCTTTTCCTTTAGTAGTATTTATTCTTATTTGAGCAGCAATTCTTCCTTCTTCATTGTTGATGGATGGCTGATTAGTCCCTATCTATCTACCAAAGGCCCAGTTCTCCTCCCCCTACTTCCTGAGTCCCTCAGCAAGTATCAAGAGAAACTGATGTGTAGGAAATGGGAAAACAAATTCCCTTTAGCTTTCTTCTTTGGTCAGTTTAATTTCCTTCATACCCTGTTGCTCTTTTTCTGAAGGAGATGACAAGAACTGCAATATTCATTCATCACCAACCAGTTGGTGCCTTTGTAATAAGTAGAACATAAAGGATTTCATAAATCAAAGACATTCCATGATGTGTTCAGCAACACAGCAAGCAGGTTGATTCTACTTACAAATTCAGATTTATAGATAGATCATGTCATTATTTCAAGTTAGCACACAAACAAGTACATTTGTAAATAGGCTATTTGATATATTGAACTAGGACTAAGTATGGATTTGATTCAAAAATGGTGCTTTGGAGCATACAAGGGCTGGACCCTGGGTTGCATTCATTCCCCCCCCCCATTGTTCCATGTGTTTTTTTGGGAACTATTTGAAACAATATTGGCATTCATGAGTCTCTCATGCACACTTTCAAAGATGCTTTATCCTTCCTAATAGCAGCATATGTTTGTATTTTGTGTGGAATACCTGAATATATAATCTGGAAATGTGTGGGAGTTCCTACAAATATATACTCCCATTTACCTAATATTGAAGTATTTAAAATGTGTTTCTCATATTCTAGTGGCATGTTTGAAGACAATACTTATGTCTACCTGATAGAGCCTTTGGAGTTAACTCACAGCACGGTACGTTAATACTGACCCACCTAGATCTTGCTTTGATTTGTTGTAAAGGATGCAAATCCTAACCAATATAAATTAAATAAGGCATTATTATTTAATCTGTAATATCATCTATAACACTGAATTTGAATGAATATTTTATTAGTTTTCTTTCTACCCTGTGTTTGATATATTTTGTAATTTTTTAGAAACATAACTGTAGTTGAATATGTTACTTAAATGAGGTTAACCTGAATGTTAAATGCACTCACACCACTCCTATAATAATGACATAATATTCTGATAAGCTCAGTGCCATGTAAAGCATTTGGGCTGTAGACATGAAATCTAAGGACAAACCTTAGATATCAAAACCTTGATATTTATTTTATCAATTGTTACAGCCACCCAACTCTGGGTAGCTAACATTTTGAAAAGAAAAGGCAAAAATAATCAACAAGAATAAAAGCCAAAAGAAAAAGAAAAAAGAGTAGAACTGAGGCCAAACCAGAGTCATATTCACATTCATAAATCATTGCAAGGCAGGCTGATCCAATGCACAGCCTTTGGAAGAGCCAGACCATCTGCATCTTGGGAGGGGTGTTAAACTGTTCCAAAGGGCAGGCAGAGTGAGAGAGAAGGCACACCTCCTGGGTTCCCCCAGATAACGTTGGGGGACCTGAAGCATGCCCACTCTTTCAGGGACAGAAAGAAGATAAGCAGTTCACAAATAAAGCCATAACAAGGGAATGGATTGCATAAGCTGATATATTTAACTAGTTTATTTGTGTATAAAATATTTATGTTTTATGGTTCAGTTGAATATAGCATTTCTGTGAGGTTTTTTTTGGGTTTTAATGGGCCACGTAACCTCTTTTCATGCTTGGCCTTGGGATAGAAAATTCAGGCCATTGTTACATAAGCAGGTAGAATCTCATAAGGTCCCTAAACCAGTCTTTTTTTTTTCATCCTCAGAGCCACCAGAAATGTTTCCAAAGTCTAATTTCCCATTGTTTTCAGAAAGTAATAGTGAAATGAAATGGAATATGAAATGAAAATGGCTTCTTTTCGGCTTAGGCATTAAAAATAAATTTTAGCTTGTTCAATTAATTGTCTATTTTGGTTTGATGTTCACCAAATAATTAATATATTATTAATTATTCACTCTGAAGTGAAGAGGCTGTCCATTGGGAAATTTGATGGGACTCTGGAGACGCATCTAGATGTTTCTTTCTTTTTCTCCATCTGGGAAACTAATTTCCTAGTTTTTGCTTGGCATAATTAAAAAAAAAATGCAGAACTGTTGGGCTTTTCTGCCACAGTAAATAATCTTGACTTCCTCCTCCTAGACTTCTTTCTAGAGATGTGCTCTAGTTCCAAAAATAACAGCAGATGCTAAAAATAGCACTGCTTTTAAGAGCATCGAGGTAAGCTTTCACTATGATTTTCTTTAGTTATATAGAATATAGAAGCTTTTTCACTAATGGAGGTTTTTCCCTTAGGGGTAGATACAAGAAGCAGGTTTTTTTCTCTCTCACCAGTTATTATGCCATGTTGGTAGCCTATGGATTATTACAGGATGCTATGCTTACCTTTCTAGGAGACAGAAGAATAAAGACATAAAGAAGACTGCAGCAAAAACTTCCTGTTAAAAGAGTGATTTAATACTTTTGATGGCAAAGGATAACATGCATTGATAAGGGGTTAGGGAGTTATCATTGTATGATAAATATACGTGACTAGAACAACTGTGAGAAAGATGTGCAACCTTGCTTTATAGAATTCTCAGAGGTTTTCCTTCAACAGCCCATTATAGCTATTTGTTTGTTACTGAGTGCTAATACATTGTTAGAGATAAGAGGTGTTTCCTTATTGGAACTAGGTAACATCAATGCACTGATGATTTTATCTAGTTCAGGTAATGAAACAACTTCAAGAAAACACCTAAGCTCAGAGAGCATCAAGGATCCCTCATTTCAACCCTGAGCTACAAATATTCTCATTTATTCATACTTAGAGAATTAAATATGGAAAACTAAGTTTAAGGCATGGAATTATAGTTTTAAGTTCCAATTGGAATCGATTTAGATTCCCCTTTATATATTTGTAAAATAGCACCAGAAGAATTAGAAAGCAAAAGCTCAGTAGAAAATATGGTCAGGATCCACTCAAGTAAAATAGCACCAGGAAAAGCATTAGAAACAAAAGCTCAGTAGAAAATATGATCAGGGTCCACCCAAATAATAGCTAACCAGTAGGAGAGGAGTTCAGCCTAGTTGCATTCTTGGTGAACATCCAAAGAGAAATATTCCACAGTTCAATTCGTATCATTCAAAAATACAATTTCAGGTTTCTATATATCAGTGATGGCTAACCTTTTTGTCCACACCCATAATGCAATGCCCTCCCCCCCCACATGTGCGCACAACCACACACCTCCACACTGCTCTCCCCTCCCCGCATAGGCCTCACTGAAGTCTCCGGACTTCTGGTAGGCCCGTTGGGTCTGTTTTTTGCCATCCACAGGCTCCTGAGGCTTCCCCTGCGTTCTGGAAGGCTGAAAATCAGCTGGAGCTGACAAAGGACAATGCCTTGTGTGCCCTCAGATATGGCGCTGCGTGCCACCTGTGGCACATGTGCCATAGGTTCGCCATCTCGGCTATATATACATGCTAAATTCTGTAGCCCATATTACATACATAAAGATATTAAATTGAACACATACACACATACATACACACACTTACTCACCACTCACCCATTATGGATAAGCCAAGAATTTTAGGTTCCAAAATACATCCCCGAAATTGAGTTCAGCTTTTTTTATGTTATCTGTCTGTCTCTGTCTACCATCCATTTATCTGTCTGTCTATCCATCTAGATGACAATGTCATGCTTGAATTTATGACATCAATGCAATATTATATTTATTTTCTTTTTCTTCTTCAGAGCAGTGTAGGTAGACCACATGTCGTTCGGAGAACATTTGGATCAAATACCTTCAGTCAGTTGGAAGATCTTGGTATGTAACTATAATAAGATTTGTTACTATAACTATATAAACTCCATAAATCTTTAAATAATTTAAATGGCACTTCTATCAGAGGAATGATTAGTATAGTTAACAAAAAAATTATATAGTATGTCATGATATAACAGAAACATTCTGTTTCCATGTAGAATTAGAATAAGTGTAATTACTGTTGCTAACAGCCACTTTTCTAGATACACAGTTCTTTGTGACAAGCTTATAATCAGACTAATATAAACTAATATAATTGTTAGAAAGCTCTTTCCTCCACTATATCATTGAAATTGTGTGGCCAACCTATACCATGATATGATATTTAAGTTTAACTCTATACAATGAAATACAAAGAGAAAACTCAACATATATCTAACTGAGACTTAAAATCTTTTTACTGAAGTTTACTGAACAGTAAGGAGCTGCTTCATAATTGAGACTGACATCATTTTTTTCTGTAAGAGTAGACTGCAAAACATTATAAACAGCACATTTTCCAAATAATAACATATCTAGTATGGTATATATAACACTGGCCTTATATTTTCCTTTGGTAATGCCAGCTGTTCAATTGCTCCCATATTTTGGAGCAACTGTATGTTGTATACAACTTTCACAGTAACCCCTACGCTTACAATGAAATTCTTTTTAGAAGAAAGGAAATAGTTAATTTATCAACCCATAACCATCATATTACATGTTGCTGGTAACTGCTTTCACTGGAATATGCAGGATGTTTGAAATGAGAAGTGTTTTAAATTTGTTTTTTTCTAGAAGGCTGATTATATGCAGAACAAATACTGTCAGAAGTAATCAGAGATAGGATTGACACTGTGAATAGTTTGAATAATAGTTTATCATCCCAACATTATCAACTCAGTCATTTGGAGACAAACTTTCATTTTGGTGTATAAAGTTGAGGACTGAATGCTAAACTGGGTTTAAAGTAGCTTGAACATGTTGGCTAAAATTAGCAGATCTAAAACAAAGGAACGTTTTACCAGTATAAGGGGAAACGGCCAATACGCTTCATTAGATAAAGGTACAGATGCCATGTGATAAAATAGAACATTCTTTGCTATCAATCTCTAGATACCGATTCCACATCTGATTGGTCCTTCCTGTCTGAGTTGCAGTGGCTAAGAAGGAGAAGAAGGGCTGTGAGTGTTACGACGTCAGTAATACTGCATCAAATCAAAAGATCTCTTTGCTTTTAAAAGACATGGGAAAACATGTGAAATGTAGTACTGTGTAAGACCTCAGCTTTCATGCTGAAGTGATTTGTACTGCAGGAGATCATTTATTTCACCTCACATTTTTTTTCATTTCAAACAGCAAATTGATGAAACTGACATAAATATAAATCATTGAACAAGCATCAGGTACATAGGTAGGTAGGTAGTAGGTAAGTAGATAAAATTACTCGGTTATTCGACTGAGTAAAAAAGAGACCCTCTTAATGTTTATGGCAGCATTTAATCATATACACTTATAGGAGCAAAGAAAATCTATAGGAAAGATGGGAGGTGGGAAGTACCATGAATTATTTTGGAGAATGTAGACTGCTACAAGAGATATTACATATTTATGAAAACTGTTTTTAAAGGTTAAATAGTATTAATTGTATTGCCATATACATTATATATGTAGTCTACATTTAATTATTTTTCAAGATTGAAGATAAATGTAATTTGTGATTGAAATAGTTGAGCTAAGTAATAAAATGCTGCTGTTTATGTGCCGTGGATTTAAATACCAACAAAACATAAACCTTTTTGAAGAAAATTAATATTTAGAAACAATGATCTATTAACTGAAAATCAAACCTCTAAACACTGTCATTCAAAGAATAAATGGTTTGAATTCTTATGAATGCAATAGATTGTTATGCACAGTCCATTTCTGCAACTGGTGAGAAGTTCAAGAGAATTTAGCTTTCTTTCCATCAGTAAGAGTGCATACGTAGCATTTTGTGATATTTAATTTATTTGCAAATATAGAGCTACCTGTACTTCTGGTCAGAGATTCCAAAATCTATACGTGATTTTGAAATAGAGAGCCAGTATCACAAAGTACAATGACAAAACAAGCAAACAACGTTTACAACTTGATCATATTCCCAACCCTTCTGGGAAGGCTACAGCCAACAAATTGCATATATTTTGTTAACTTTTGTGCAATATGGACTCTGAATGGGTCAGAGAGGAACAAATCAGAATTTAACACAAACTCAAACACACTGATATTGGACAGCTATAAAACATACAAACAACAAAGAAATGGAAAAACATCATATCAACCCTGAAAAAGATATTATTTACTTATTTATTTATTAATATTTATTAATCATATGTGTTATCTTTATTTGACTAGAACTCAGAGTCATATACACTGAATTCCCAGGTTGTTTCTGATTAGACTCATTATGTTTTGTTTCAGGAAATTAATTGCATCATGTACTTTCATATATATCTTGTCTTTTTATGTACACTGAGAGCTTATACACCAAAGACAAATTCCTTGTGTGTCCAATCACACTTCGCCAATGAAGAATTCTATTCTATTCTATTCATATGACACCTTGTGACAATGTAAAACTTCACTTAAAAGTGAAGTGATTAACTATTAGCAGAAAAAGAACAGTAAAGATGCAAAACTATATCAGATTCTGTACAGGTACAACAATATGGGATAGTTGTGCTTGTCCCAGTCTTTGTTCATATACTCATTGTGTAAGTTATACGTTATAAAAGTTGACCTTTCTTGAACTTAGGTGTGCAGTAATGACAAAACATATGAAGTTTCACTGAGTCAGACCATGGTTCTATTTAGTCAGTATCCAGAGAACTCTTCATCCTTCATAGCTATTGATCACCTGCCCCTATAGAGGAAGTAGCTTTCATATTTATGGGAGGAGGTTATACTTTTTTCTAAATTTGAAATCCCTTGCTGTGGTATCTGATAGAAATTCGGTTTTTGAAAGCATCTTTGTCATGCTCATTGGCCTTAATGGAATTCCCACCCAACAACATGGCAGGACTGGTTTTAATCTATCAGCTGAAGCAGTGGCAAGTAGATAAATAGATAAAACCTATTAAAAATATAATTTTTACAATTAAAATGAGAAGTTGTAGAAAAAAAAACCCCAAAAAACCCAATTAACCCAATTCTACCCAATCTGGCTAGAAAAATGAACTTTTGTATCCCCAAAGAATTTCCCCCTCTTTTCATTTTGAAAAAGACTGAAAAAAAAGATTGAATTAGATATCCCCCGCTTAAATTAATACAATATAATTTGCTCTTAGGCTTTGGTAAAATAGACTTAAGAACACAGTGCGAGTTATCACGACAAACAGTATAGCAACCTATTCTTTTTTAAATCTATTCTTTTTATAATTTACAGGCAGTGCGTGGCATCTTTGAAGAAATGAAATACTTGGAGCTCATGATTGTTAATGACTATAAAATGGTAAGTTGGTTCTATTAATTATTTCTATTCTTTTTCATAAAAGTTGATTGTGAAAAATGCATACATACTTAATGGTGATATAGATAATTATACTTTTGAATAAAGAATTAAGGAATGTGCAACAGGAAATTCTTGGAATAAGTCTACTCTCAGACTGTCCTGGGCTAAGCACTGTATGTACAAACCAAGCTAGACCTCAGAGCCCAATCAGGAGTTTATTCTTAACAAATCTTCCACCAGAAAGCTATGAAACAGCTTTAAAGCTATGTAAAGCCAGCACTGGGAACTTCTGCCTACCAGCGCTGCTTTATACAGTATATCCCGCCCTTGTGCTTAACCCACTAATCACCCACTAATTACCCAATCATTCAAATCGTAACCCAGCATTTGGCACTCCCATCTGCCAGCTAGGTAAAGGCACTTCCGGCCTCATATGGAGCCCATATGGGCTGGAATGCTCTGGTTACTCCCCCATATCACTGCCCAGTCCCTCATTAGTTCTGGCTGCTCATTACAGTCCTGCAGTCCTGTCTGTCTTTAGGGACGTTCGCAGCAGCTGGCTTCCCTCTGGCCCCCAGGTATTGCGAGCCCCGGCGTGGGCTCAGCAACTACATTATGGGTGTCATAACAGCCAGGCTTGTATTACTTGATGCCTCCATATCCAGTGTTATTTCCAGAAGCACATCTAGGAAAGACCACAAAGTTGATTCATTTTGGTCCATTTATTTGTCTTTCTCAAGGCTTGGTTCAACATTACATCTGTCATGCAATTAAAATTATGTGAGGGGGCTAGAGGGACCACAGTCATCTTCTTTGCCTTCTCTATCCTATCCTACATGACCTGTCTCTGAGAGTTTCAGGAGTTCAAAATGAGTATATTCTTCATGCAAGGGTACCATTAATCAGGGTGATACCTCATGTGAAACCAATGCATATAGCATATCTGCCCTGTCTTAATAGCTATGTCTCAAATGTCTGAAAATGCTGGTATTAAGGCAGTATTGAGTTGAGGTAATCTAAGTTGACACTGAAATATGAATCAGGAAGTACCTGAATACATGCCGATTATTATAGGCAAGAAACCTCATTTTCAGCCTCAGATTTTCATTTGCAATATGGTAATAATAATACCAATTAAAAAATTCTGTCAGGATTGCTGCAGAAATTTGATGATATTTGTACATGATGCTGGAAATTCATCATGTTTGCTTATAATCTGAGAGTACAATGTTTGGAGAGATCTGTTCTGGAATTTTTAAAACCCTTTTGTCCAAAGATTAATAAAATACATTTCCAGATGAGGAACTATTCTTTTCATTTGTTGTGTCCCAATGATTTTGCATGGACTGTTTAGATCAGGGGTTCAAACTCGTGGGCCGGATCCACCCACCCCCGTTTTAGCAAAGGAGAAAAAAGTTGCGATACGTCATGTGATGACGTGTCGTCGCGAGTTTGATACCCTGGTTTAGATAATCAAGGAATCAAGACTGACCCAAAGGCATATTATATATATATATGTAGGTATTTTGTTGTTCGGGTTCTTTCCCGTGTAGAATCAAAGGTGCCATTAGCACAACGTTTCGGCAAAATCTCATTTGCCATCATCAGGTATATTTAATCTGCTGTTCTTAGTTAGCTTTCTCTTATAAGAGAAAATATATATATATATTGCTGAGACCTTGACACCTTCAGGGAAGGTGGAAATATTCCCGTATAAAACCAATGAATCAACCAGAAAGTCCAGTTGCCTCTTGGGACAACCATGACCTGGAGGACTGAGAACCTCCACAGATGATGCTATTCAGCAATTTTAGGCTGAATTGATCCAGAAATCTCATCCTTAGTGCTCTCTTGATTATTTTCCTGCAGATGTTTTATTACCAAACTAAGTAACATCATCAGTACCAGAAGAAGGGGTTTGCAAATTGCATTTTTTATTCCTACCATATTTTTTGGAGTATAAGATGCACTTTTCCCCCCTAAATGAGGCTGAAAATTTGGGTGCGTCTTATCCTCCAAATGTAGCTTTTTTTGAAGCTTTTTTTTCAGCCCTAACAAGGTGCTAGCGAGTGAAATGATCTTTGCAGGCTTTTATCATTGCTACTCCCTCCGAAGAAGCTTTTTTTCAGCCCTAACAAGGCGCTAATGATCTTCCCGGCTTTGCAGGCTTTTTTCGCTGCTTCTCTCTATCAGCTGTGCTTTACAAGCTTTTTTCCAGTCCTAATCAGGGGATAAAATAATGTGCTGAAGCTGACCAGACTAAGGATGCTAGCCAGATGAATACCTGATAGGCAGGTTTTTTCACCCCTACTTTCCTCCCCAAAAACTTAGGTGCGTCTTATACTCTGAAAAATATGGTACTTCATATTTCTTAACTGCCCATTCCCTTCTAGCACTGATGGTGTAACCTAGTTTGGTAATGAGATGTCTGCAAGAAAACAACCAAGCTCAGGGAACAGCAAGGACCCCAAAAATTCAACTCTACAAACATTTTCTTCTATCAGTCAATCTCATACGGTTAAAGGAACGTTACTGCTTTTAAGGCAGTAATATTCATGAAAACCAAAGAAGAAGAGAGGGAATGTAATTCCAGAGAAGGTGATTAGACTTTTTGGCTGACCTTAAAAACAGAGCTAAATTGGATCCAAAAGTTTTAGTTCTGTGCAAGCAAACTATTCATTTATTGACATCTATATGGTTCTTCGGAAAAGTCGTTTCTGCCAAGTGAACATCTTTATTGTGTTTAATATGCCGTATGGTGTAGAATGAGATCCAAAATGTGCGATGGAAAGCACGGAGGCTGTTCCAAATATTTCCTAATGGGAAAAAGAAAAACCCAAGCAACCTATATTTTAGAAAAACCTGCTGCTTAATACCTACGTTGTTAGCATAAGACCTGGTGCCAGGTCCTTCAGTCAACGTCTGAAGTAAATATAATGCTTATCTGCCAGCAAATTATTCATGTGCTATCGATTTATTTACTCATTGCCTGGAACTCTGATTGAATGTCATGGAACATCCTACCCATGTAACCACATTTAAATGACACAGCAATTGTTAAAATCCAACACAACTTGATTCTGTTAACATTGTTCTGACCTCGGCTTCTTGATTACACCAAGGCAAACAAATGGTGTTTTAAAAACCTCTTTTTTATTTACAGCGGCTGGAAATTGGATTCTTTTCCAGCCTCGGCAAAGTTATCTCAATTAGTCCTATGAAACTCTGCCAAAGTCTTTCAAGATAAGTCCATGGGCCAATGTTAAACAAAGTTCAAAACTAAGCAAGAAAATTCAAAACCAAACC
>JANHFT010007553.1:22565-43512 GCA_032467955.1 Pseudoxenodon macrops
CACTCACTTTTCCCCTCCTGCTCTGTCTTAGGTTTTCTGGTCTTCTTTCAGCTTCAAGGCAGCCATGGTTGCTGCCGTGGCTCCACGCCATTGGCTGAGGGGGCTTTCCAGCTCAGGGATGGGGGATGCAGCCTCCCTCTACCTTCCTGGTGGTCCCCCTTTGCTTCACCCCCTCTTCGGGGGGGTTATGGTCCTAATCTGGACCCTCAGGCATGGAGAGTTCGAAGCTGGCCGCAGGGCTTGTGGTCCCAGCTCCAATCTCCCTGAAAGCAAAACTGTTTTAAAGCTAAATGTTATGCATTGTAAGGATTAAGAGTAACATACAGTATAAATATCATCCTTTAATCCTTTAACCTAAAGGATGAGGAATAAGTTGCTATCTCTTGTACTGTCCAAACTCCATGGCCATATTCTCTTTTGTGTTTGACTATGTCATAATGCTCATTTTGTGAGTGGGCACATATTTCCCTATGGGAACTATAAAGCTCTCAGAATTGCAAACTGGCCTACTGATATATTCTTTGAATTAATGTTAGTGTGATAGACTTCAGTCTTTTAACATTTCTAGCTAAAAAGAACAATCATGAGAGGGATGATTAAAATCTCAGCCTCACAAAATCTGCTGTTATTCACCTTTGTTCTAATCTGTGCATTAAGATTAGTATCATCTAGGGATGAGCTGTCTCTCAATTCAGTCAAATTCACAGTCTTTCATAACTGCAAAAAATACAAGGTATAGAGGAAGAATATTGCCCTGGTACACTTATGTGTTACATATTCTTGCTTATCAGAGAAATTTCACTTTGTAACAGATGTAAAACTGAACCAACCCTGCAATTATATCTAGGAAGTAAGAGGGTTTTCGGGAGTTATGCTTTATTCCCAAAGCACAAGATATCTTTGCTTTGGATTGAAGCGCTTTTACTGAACATACTTAACCTGCAATACTGTCATCTTTGAGAAACCACTTAAACTAATAACTTCCTCTTTCAGCAGGTGCTTTAAGCTTTTAAAGGCATTCCTATTTTTATCACATGAAAGTACTCCTGGCTTTGGTAAACTGTAGGAAAGAGGAAAAAATGGCTATTCAGATTGGATGTCAGTGCTATTTGTTCAATTAATTAGACACAGTAAGAAAAAGAATCACAGAGGCAACTGGACCACATTCCTAACTCCTTTTAAGATAAATATTACTATCTTTACTCAACATCTAGTTGGATGATCAATCCATCCAAAGAACAGAAAATGGTACAGCCAGATAAATATAGTGAGAGGAACAAGTTCCAGTTCCTCTGAAGTTTTGCTCTCTATTAAATTACTTCTGGAAAAACCTCCAGCAGAAATCTGATATTCATTTTTAATAAATAGAACAGTAATGCATAAGTATTCAACAGCTAAATATATACCTGAATCTTTTAATCAGTTAGATCGTAACATTTTTTTCTTAAATGTATGTTTTTTCCCCAGTTGTTTGATGCCACTGAATGTGGAAATGGGTATGTGGAACCAGGTGAAGACTGCGACTGTGGTATCCAAACGGTACTATTTTCATCTTAAAATGAAAGCTTAAAAGTTATTCTATATTCTAAATAGATAATTACTGACAAGGTGCTGTTCATTTTCATGCAGATAAAATAATAAAGAAGGAAGTGATGGAAGAGGTTTTTGACTTCTTCTATTCCTGCACCCATTCCCTTTGAGATCATCTGAGCAGGAGTGGAAATCATCAGGACTCTCAGTTGGAGAGTTCTCTTTTGCTTGGTATAAGGCTGAGCAGATATGTCAATTCTAATTCTGAGTGGTCAGGTTGCCAGCAGTTGCTAATTTGTTTAATTCATGCTGTGGCGTCATCCAGGGTGCACCACAAGGAGGCGAACTAGCTTCACACCCACATCAAACTGTAGATCACATCATGACTGGCTGTAAGCTGAGGACATATATTGGTTCAGTATCTGTTTTTTATTTATTTAAACCATGCTGCACTTAAATGGTTAGATAGCCTAGACATTGGCATTTGAACATAAAACATATATTTTATTGTGTTTTACTAATCTAGATGAAATGTTAATATATGTTGTAGTCTGTGTATGATATGCCGTACGCCAAATAAATAAATAATAATGATTAATATACTGTATATTCTTTCAGGAGTGCCATGCAGAATGCTGTAAAAAATGTTCCCTTTCTAATGGAGCTCATTGCAGTGATGGTCCATGTTGTAATGAAACCTGCCTTGTAAGTTATTTTAATTGCATCTTTACTAAGTGGCACTGAATTAGAAAATGTAATTACATAAGAAAAAAAACACCAGAAGTACTATTAAGAACAAAGGGTCCTAGGCATAGAGGTACCACAACTTAACTCTGTCCACTGAAAATCATATCATCCCCCCACCGCCCACAGTTGTTTTTCTTCTAATGAATGAAAATGATATCTATATATGATTTTTTCACCCAATAAAAGGCTTAGATGCTTGGTTGTTCCTTGACTGTTTTTTAACTGAAAATCTTTTGACTTTCAGTTTCTTCCACGAGGCTTTGATTGTCGCTATGCAGTGAATGAATGTGATATTACAGAAATCTGTACTGGTGACTCCGGCCAGGTAATGACATAATGCTTTTTGAATATGTTACATATTGTACATATTTATCAGTCAGGTGATCTCCTTCCTTCTCATTTGTGTAACAATACTAAACTTATTTCACCTAAGAGCAAAATTTGATTTTGAGAAAGGTGGGGGGGGGAAATTGCTTTCTATGTCTAAAACCTAAGCTGTGCTGATATACATATTCCTAAAAGATTTAAATCGTAATGCTTGGGATTACGAATTCTTGTGGAAGGAACATGACAATTACAAGGACAGAAGGGCGAGTTTTTGCCTCTTCTTTTTTCTGCCTACTCCTCCAAAATTTGTTCCAGAAACCTATGGCAGTAAGGGTTGCAGGGGGAAGCAGGAATAAGCAAAAATTGGTACGGTAGAATGTAGGCCTGTTTTGAATAGAAATAATCTTTCCATTTGTGGAAAAGCCGTTTGGGATCTCGGCAAAGAGCTTTCATTCAGATTGTTGATTTCAGTGTGTATAAATATTGAGCTCTCTTTTTAAGAAAGGCTTTAAAACCATTTGAGTACAGTATTCTTCTATTTAACATGTATACATTTCTCTTTGAATAAACATAGTTATTCTATGGAGAAAGGCATGTGCCTTATCAGGCAATGTTTTGTAAGAAATGTTCCTATTTTGATATTATGTTTGTAGTTTAACTCACATTAAACATAATTAAACATTTTTAAAATGGACATCTCTTCAAGGAATTTAATCAAATTAAGTAATCATCTAAATACAGGAGCTATTATGTACATGCTCACCATGTTTACATGACCAATCATCATTCAGATGTGCTGTCTGGATGGGAATAAAATACAATTAAAACATATCAGTATAAAATGTGGCTTAATTAAAAACTCTTTCTAACAAAATAAAACATAAGACAAAATCCTCAGATCTCAAATAAGATGCATAATTATTTCATAAGGCCAGGTTTCACTGAAAAAGTGATCAAAGAGTACCAGCAGGTGCCTTTTTAATTAGAGTCTTCCCTAGAGTGATATCTGTAAGTATGATCCTTGCTAGAACTACTGTACCTATACAATTATATTTGCTAATGGCTTACAGAAAGGACCTCCACAGTTATCTTAAGTAAGCTCCAGATAAGTTTTGCAGAAGTCCTAAATTGGCTATTAATCTATTCAACACTGGAATAATTTGATCACATTATTATTATCTCAATTTCAAGTAGTCATTTTTACAGCCCTGTTTTAGAACAACAGAATTTCCTGAGGTGTCTCTAAAGGTAGACCTAGTAGCCTAATCAGGAGGCAGTTACCAAAGCCAAGCTGAAAGATATGTTGATAAGAGCGATGGTGACGCAGTGGTTAGAATGCAGAACTGCAGGCTAACTCTGCCCATCGCAGGAGTTCAATCCTGACTGGCTCAAGATTGACTCAGTGTTTCATCCTTCCAAGATCAGTAAAATGAGGACTCAGATTGTTAGGGGCAATATGCTGACTCTGTAAACTGTTTAGAGAGGGCTGTAAAGCACTATGAAACTGTATAGGTAAGTCTAAGTGCTAATGCTATATCTGATCCAAAACTGAAATAAAAACAACAATCGAAGCTACAATGGTACAAAATGGTACAATGGTAGCTACAAAAACACTTTTAAATCAAGAACTTTTAGATTATGAAACTCTCTTTGTTATATGTCCATTGCAGAAGGATTTAACCCTGCTGGCTGATAAATCACCTACAGGGCTTCAGAATTATAAAGGCAATTAGTGTGACCAAGCTCAATTCAGATTATCTGCACTTTTCTTGCCTTTGTTAGAAAATGAGCTTTAGTTAGATATTATCTGCTTTTTAGATAACTATCTATCAATATGTGTAGATGGGTCACCACCCAGCAAAACCGTATCTGACCAGAAAACGCAAGTAAATTCTAAGGGATAATTCCACTGTTTTTAAAGTAAAGGAATACTTTGCCTTTCAGTGCCCACCCAATCTTCATAAGCAAGATGGATTCGCTTGTGATTCAAATCAGGTAAGTTTAAACTGAGCCAGCATGAGCTTAGCCTATAAGTGTATATCAAGACAGTATTTTTGGAAGTTGCAATATTCTCAATTTCACTTCACAGGATGTCACTCATGGATGCTCACAAGGGTTATAGGAGCAGGCTGGATGGCTGTTAAAGGGATTTTTTTTTCAAATTATCAGATATGTAAGATTGAATAAACAATTGTTCAGAAACTTTGGTTTAAAAATTAAGGGGGGGTGGGATAATATGTAGCATCTGGAGCCATACATGCTAGTGCCATCAGGCGCCCAAAAGGTGATATTTCCTCCTTCCTCCTCCACACTTTTGTATATTATTGATGCCTGTTGCATGCTGCCATTGTTGTGCACCATTGTCAGAAAGGCTTCAGCATAGATCCTGCTTAAGTTATTAATACTTTTTGCAGTGTTTTTCCCCTTCTTGCTTGATGGGTTCTTTGAATGTTTATTTTTTTATGGCATGCTGCTTTAATTGTTATTTGCTTATTAGCTACTTTAAGTTTTAAATATAAGAACTATTTAAATAAACAGTAGTGCAAATTCCATGACTCTAATTTACTCTTGCCATTTCCTTGTGTAATTATTCTACCCAATATAATATTCACTGGGTACTGCATGTGTTATTTCTTCCCAGCAATTACTAGGATAATGCTCTAAGCTCTATTTGATGTCCTCTGAGTTTATTTCATTGTGCTGGGAATTCTATTCTGCAGCTTTTACCTTCTTTCAAATTCTGCTTTGCAACTTGGGATGTATAATTTCAGGCTCGAGTTTAAAAAACAACGTAACTGCTTTTTATTTACATATTCTAATGTCTCTTTATTAAAGAGAAAACTGTCAAGTCTCATATCTTGCCTGGAAGCAAAATATAAAGTTATATTAACATTTTATTAGCCTGGTGAAAATAAAATGATTTTGAGCATCCTAGGTACCTTGAAAGCAAAGCCAAGTAGTAGTATTAGATTTATTTATTTTTGCTTCCTGCTAGTAAAAAGGACAAAGCTTATAGTAATATCTGGCTTTTCATGGAGAAAGAAGAATGGTATGATGCTGACTACAGTTTGTTCCTATTTAGGGACGTTGCTACAGTGGAGAGTGTAAGACAAGAGATAATCAGTGCAAATATATCTGGGGCAATAGTAAGTTAATTTATACAAAAATATTTCTTAGCATATTCTATCAGCTTTTTACTGTGTTATGAATGAGTTAAAAGATAATGCTTTATAAAAATAATTTGTAAGGGCCTTTAATGCACTTTTGTTCGGAATTTATATGTGCAGACTTAGTACTAATTCCTACCCTATACTTATATTTAAAAAACTCCCCCCCCCTCTCTCAATATATGTGATTTATATTATCCTCTATTGTCTCTGGGTATTCCAGCATTTTGGGGAACAGGCCTTATTCTTGGAAATCAATCAGGATCAATGTAATTGAGCTGTATCATGTTGGAAAATAGGGGTGGGGGAATCTGAATGAAGAACTGTGTTGCCCTGCGGAAATCTTCCACAGAGCTTTGGCAGAATTGGAGGATAAAATCTCTTCTCCCCCATAAAATATTGCCAAATAAGTCCCCTCTTAGCTGCAAATTAAAAAATAATAATTGCAAACATACAAGATTTACTAAGACTTTTTGTCCTTGACAAAAAGAAGTATCTTCCAGACCTTCTGATTGTATTAGGAAAATAATTATCTTTTTTGTTATTATTTTTCTGCCTTCTTGTTATTAATAGTCAATATACAGTTTTTTATAATCTTATAACCCAGATGCAGTAAATTTTTATGCACATGAAAACTGTTAGGGAAATACTTTAAAAAGGAAATATATAATACATTACTACTGATATCTGGTTCTTTGTTTTTAATTTATTTAAATGTTCAGTGAGCAATAAAACACTAAAAAGGAAAAAGGAAAAAAACAAATTACAGAAAAGCAAAAACAAAACAAAAATTTGGAAAACTATAGAAAATTCTTAGTGAATGAGAGAACATTTTAAACATCCCTATTATGTTCATAGTATGTTCATAGCTACTGTAGTAAAATTATTTGTGGCATGATTAAACATTGGGACCAAGTGAATAAAACCATTTTAAGCATTATTGGAAATTATCTTATTTTCTTCCACAGAGGCTTCAGTGTCTCACAAACACTGTTATGAGAAGCTTAATACAGAAGGCACACAGAAAGGAAACTGTGGAAAAGATGGAGAGAAATGGATTCCTTGCCACAAACAGTAAGTTTGAGAATGCTGGATTCAATTGTTATTTATTTTATTTTTTATTTTATTTATTTATTTCGTCAAGCATGTATTAGGTAACAAATATAAGTATAAACATGTTTATGAATACAAGAAATGGATATGAATAAAAGGGAACATTAGGACAGGGACGGTAGACACATTGGTGCGCTTACGCACACCCCTTACAGACCTCTTAGGAATGGGGTGAGGTCAACAGTATAGACAGTCTAAGGTTAAAGTTATGGGGATTTGGGGATGAAACCACAGAGTCAGGTAGTGCATTCCAGGCATTGACCACTCTGGTGCTAAAGTCGTATTTTCTACAATCGAGTTTGGAGCGGTTTACCTTAAGTTTGTATCTATTGTGCGGTTGTGTATTGTTGTGGTTGAAGCTGAAGTATTCATTGATAGGTAGGACATTGTAGCAGATAATTTTATGTACTACTCTTAGGTCAAACTGAAGGCGGCTTGGTTTTAAGTTGTCTAAGCTCAAAATTTCAAGTTGTTCTTAAACTGACTTGCTTGTTGGCCTAAAAGATACAGGAGCAGAATTTTCCACTTTATTACAGACACCTTTGCTTCCCACAGAAAGTACTACTGAAGTTTTGGGACCTTCAAATATCCTCAAAGATAACATGAGATACTGTATGATGGAAACTGGGGGAACAGAGAAGCATTTTTACACTCATTCAAGGCACTTTTTAAATTCCATTTTCAGCTCAATAACAGCTTTTCTCATTTGATATGTTATCTATATTTTTCAGGTTTCAAATGGCTTGTAGCCCTTGCTTATTTATTTTTGGTATTTATTTATAGTGTTTAAACATAATCTTTCCTAAACCATAGCAATGCCTGATAATTTTTAGCATTTGGACAACTTGCATTCTAGAAGTGAATGTGTAGCGTGACTATTTCTCACAAAGTTTAGAATTAAATTCTTAAATGAAAGAAGAATTAAAATCATTTGGAATTCTGCTACAGTGCAGTCCAGACCGTATTTTTCCCTAGAGGCAAATTCCTAATTTGTCAAAATAGTCTTCCTCTTCCCATTCCAAAAATAGCTTGTTATGTATCTTGACTTTGTCTTACAGCGACGTGTTCTGTGGATTATTGCTTTGTGCAAATCTTGATGGGGTTCCACGAATTGGTCACCTTCAGGGAGAAATTATTCCAACTTCTTTTTTCCACCAAGGTGTTGTAGTAAACTGCAGGTATGTAAAAATTGATTCAGTATGCAAGACTGGCTTCGAGCACATTCAAACAGATTGTTTCTCAATAAATTAAATTAAAACCACATTTAATTAGTTGAGTTTAATTTTTTATGATTTTTTATTTTGTACTGGCATCTGAATAATCTTGTTTAATACAGATATAAAATTATTCTATTGTTTCATTGAGATAATTTGAAATTTCATTGTTTCAATGTTGCCAAATTAATTTTAATTTTTCTTTTCTTTTAGTATGTTTCTTATTTGGACATACAAAATTGTCCAAAACAGCAAACATCCATAAATAGAGTGAAAAAAAATAAACATATTATTTTGCTTCCTAGATTTTCAGATTATGCATGCTATAAATATTTTACATCTATTTATTCTGATGAAGTTAAATAATGCTAGTAACATTTTAAAACTTCTTCTTGTAGTTGTGCACATGTACTTTTAGATGATGAAACAGATTTAGGATATGTAGAAGATGGGACTCCCTGTGGTCCTAACATGATGTGTATGGACCGAAGATGCCTCTCTATTCAGTCCTTGAACATAAGCAGCTGTCCTATGGATGCTAATGGAAAAGTTTGTTCGGGACATGGGGTAAGTCCCAGGTCAGCAGAATACGTGACACACCAATTTCATGGAAAACCATTTTTAAAAAAATTCTAATCTATATGGATATCTTTACATATGAAGACAGGAAGCATAAATTCCTGATAGGATGTACAAAAATTTGCCCTTTCATCTCATTGTTTAACTTTTATTAATTTAGCCAGTCTTGGAGATATTTTCTTCTACTACAGTGTTGTCAAACCCGCGGCCCATGGCCCAGATGCATCACACGCTGGCCACGCCCATGCTTGGTTTAGCAAAAGGAGAAAAAGTCCCGATACGTCACGTGATGCCGCCATGATGATGCGAGTTTGACACCCCTGTTTTACTATTACTACTATTTACTCCTGGGATATTTATTACTACTGTTTACGCCTGGAATAGAACAACATTGTTCTATAAAGACATAAAATAGAAATATTGTACAGAAGCATAATTAACAGTTACATGCAGAACCCAGTTTGGCATACTTATTCAAAGGATTGTCCTCAGTTGAAATACAGTTTTTATCTGGTAGCTATCATTCATCTCCTTCCCCTCTGTGGGACATAAATTATACCCTTTGGGTGCAACCGATAACCTAAAGAATAACAATGTTTCCTTCCCCTCCCTCCCTTCCATTCAATCATATATGTTTCTTGAGACTACCTGAAACATGTCCCTACATGTTTCTTGACAAAGTTTTTCAGAAGTAGTTTGCCATTTCCTTCTTCCTAGGGCTGAGAGAAAATGGCTGGCCCTAGGTCACCCAGCTTACTTTGTGCCCAAGGCAGGACTAGAACTCATGGTCTCTTAGTTTCAGGTATGATGCTTTACTACTATGCCAAACTGGCTCTTGATGTTTCCTTAGTAGCATGTGAATGGTGCTTTTTTGTTGAGATCTTGTTGAACTACCATTTCCTCTTCCTTTCCTAGCTAAAATATTCCCAGCTGCAGAATGGCAGCCATTCTGGTCACTTTTTAATACTCTCACTGGAGTATCTAAAAATATTGAGCCAGTGGGAAGTATAGGAGTATCCATCCTATTTCTTGAGCGTGAGTCCAAGTACTTGTGAAATGAGATGCCCATGATGCTCTCTGAGCTTGGTTGTTTTCTTGCAAATGTTTCGTTGCTTGAACTAGGTAACATTAATTCACTTCATTGAGCACTGATGATATTACCTGGTTTGAGTAATGAAAGATCTGCAAGAAAACAACCAAACTCACAGAGCACCAAAGACCCCCTCATTTCAACTCTGAGCTATAAATATCTATCAGTATTTGTGAGCCTTTGAGACTTGGGCAAGCATATACATTTAATTTGTTGTTGTTATTACAATAAAGTATTTTTGTTTCTTATATCATTAGCTGAATAGTTGATAGGTTAACATTTCATTTAAAACCATATTGAAATGTTACATTTTCTGATATGACAGAATGTTTTTCCTAAAATATTTTGTCTTTTTGTTTATGAAAATATACAGTGATTCTTTAGGCTGCAAACAGACAGTCAAAAATACACAAAACAGTGGAACAGTTTTGTTTACCTAATTTCAACTGTGATTTCAGAAAAACACGGAGATTCTTTTTTATTCTAGAATGAACGCATTTTAATTTATAAGCTATTAATTAATTGCTCATTGCTGTGCATTTCTATGCTAACTGGGCAATGTGTTCCTCTGAAGGAACACTGAGACAAGTCAGATTCTCCTGTGATGATAAGATGACTTTGTTTGTCTGGTAGCATGTGGCTATGCAAAGACATCAGTGCAACATTCTCCAAACAGAAGCCCTACTCCGTCTCCTCCAAGACACCATTTTAATGATACACTAATATATCCAACTTTTTTTTTTTAGGTATGCAGTAATGAAGCCACCTGCATTTGTAACACCACTTGGGCAGGTACAGATTGTAGCATGTTTGATCCTAGAAGGAAAGATGACTCAGAGAAACAAAGTGGACCAAAGGGTTTGTGTGATTTCAGTTCCCTTTACCACCATATAATTATATTATTAACAGGAACATTTGTAACAAAACATTTGAAAACTATTAAACTATTAGGTATATTTTATTTCTTTTTATACAAGTTTTACATCTATGGTTCAGGAGGTATTTAACAAAAAGCAATGATATGAAAATATTTTCATATATGTGTATATATATATGTATATGTATATATGTGTGTGTGTGTGTATGTATGTATGTATGTATGTATGTATGTATGTATGTATGTATGTATGTATGTATGTATGCATATATATAATCATAATTAATTCTAATAATAATTCTACCTATCGGTCTGACAAAATGTCTAACTTTTTAAATGTATGAGTATGTTTATATAATGATAAAAATATATTTTTATATTTTAACACCTAAAACCTTTTATAAAAATAATGTATATATAGAAGTAATCTAATATTCTTGGATATTTTCAGAGGTCATTTGTAGCACAGTTCTCTGCATATAGAACTCCTGTTGAATTTAGTTGGATTGGAAGTGTATATAGGAAATAAAGCCTTGGATGGTTTAACATGAATCTAATAAAAAAGTTACAGGATATTAATATATATTTGTAAAATCCAAGTTACTTTTTTTTTTCATTTTTGCAACTTAATAGATTTTTTTAACTGCAGCATGACTATTGATTTAAATATTCTGAATACAAAAAAGCCTCTTTGAATCCATTATAGGATCCCAAATACGCAATTAAAAAGTCATGTAATTTAATACATTGAGAAAAAACGCTCAAATATGACTGAGTAGCAGTTTGCATTTTTAAACTGGGCTTCATTTGAATACTTGAATGATTTTGAATTTAGTAACCGTTCAAAGTTACAAAGCACTGAAAAGTGACTTATGACTCTTTTTCACACAACTGTTTCAGCATCCCCACAGTCACATGATCAGAATTTGGACACTTGGTGTCCACTTATGATGGTTGCAGTGTCCCAGAGTCATGTGATCACCTTTTGCAACTTTCTGACAAGCAGTCAATGGGGAAGACAGATTCACTTAACAATTGTGTTACTAACTTAAGAAGTGCAGTAATTCACTTAACAACTGTGGCAAGAAAGGTCATAACATGGGGCAAAACTCACTTAACAATTTTTTTGCTTAGCAACAGAAATTTTGGCCTCAATTGTGATCATAGGTTGAGGATAGCTGTAGCTCTGAGATTTTTATAAAACTTGAAAGTCGAAGATAATCGTCATACTTTGCAAAACAAAATTATACAAACCATCTTGTTGTTTTTCCTGCATTTGCATACTTCATTTCTTTCAGTCCTTTTACATATTTCAAGTTGTAAAGTCAGAAATACTTTACTTTGAAATGTAATATTAATATGTAATATTACATACATTAATATTAAGACTTAGAACTGCAAGAGATTTTCATACAATCAATATTTAAACAACGTTTCCCAATAATATAATTTCCAGGTGGATAGGATAACAAATCTCATTGTGAGTTTGAAGCTAGAGAATCATTGGGAATTTAAAATACAGTTTGGTATTTATTTAGAAAAATAACATAACTGACCCATAGGGGCTTCGGTGGAGGGTATTTTAGCATTGGTAAGATTCTGTGACATTCAGGCAAGAATATATTGCTATTTATCCTGCAGAGACAGAAGCACATTTCTCACATTACTTTTATTTTCTCAAACAAGGATATTCCACACATCAAAAACTCATTAGAAGGATATTTTTGAACTAATTCCTAACGGAAATTCTAATCCCATAAAAAGTTAGGATGAACCTCAGTTGAATATTGATACTGTATGTATTATATTACACCCCATTTTTCCTCCTGGTTTCAAATTGCTTTTCGTACTCAGTATATATCTTCCAAAGTAATTTTTATAAAGTTTATAAGATGTTGCATAACATAAAGAAAAATGACCCCAACATTCACAACCAACAATCTTTATCATTCTGGTTAATAGATTAGAATATTTCTCTTTCCTTTTGTTAATCCTAAGTAGTTGCTAGTTAGAATATACCAGTTGTTTATTAGAAATAGTGTAGAATGTAAGGCTAGATTGGAAAGGAGATCCATTTTTATGTAGAGTTAAAATTTTAGACATTAGAAACACTTAAAGTCTTTTGGGTTTTATGTGTTTCTAATTGGGAAGGAAAATCTAATGTTATGGAAGCTGACAGTCTTAGTTTTGAAGAATCAGGACAGATTCACGTTACACCAGCATAAATGAATTTTATTTTTGAACATGATATGATTTGTGCCTCGTCATTAATAAGTGCATTGGTACATAACCATTAATGGGGGCCCACTTAATGCATGGAATGTTAGGTTTGGTGGACAGTCAGCCATCCAGGACCCTCTGCTTGCCCAGCCAAACTAGAAGATGAACAGTTTGAATGATGTTGATTAGAAACTACTTCATCTGCTGATGGAAACCTATAGGAATCCTTCTAGAGAACCATTTATAACAATGGCTGATAACTCAGACGTTGCACAGATTCATATCCATGTTTTCCCCCCCCCCTCTAATTTTCTATACTTTCTACATCCCTAAAAATCCTGGAATGATTTGAGTAACATTTTTTTCATATTTTTAAAAATCTTAAATATTTGCCATATTTAGGGAATGCTTTTAAAACTTTGTAAAGACCATAATCAAAGTTTTCTTGGCTGTTTGACTCATTGATCATAATGGAACATATTCCCAATAGTACAGGAGTGTGTTGTTATTTGGTCATGGAATATGTGTTTTTAAACAATCGTCAGTACTGAAGTGTTTCTCCACCTTGAAGTCCACACATCTGAAGGCTGCCAAGGTTGAAAAGCACGGTTCTAGCATTTATCATGAAGGCCAATCAAACCAATGTATCACTCTGTGGGAACTATATATTCATGGGCTAGTGTTAGTTGAGAGTTGAACAGAATGTCCTCTCTTTCCTCTCTCTCCTTGGATGGTCCTTAGAATTTGGGCATCATTCATTATTTTCAGCAGGCAGCTGATGCATATTTTCTATGTAAAGCTAGCCGTTTGGTAAGGCCCTGAAAAAGGAGAATTCTAGTTGACTATAAACAGAAGAGAAGCACCATTTCAATGTACATTTTCTGCAGTGCGTGCAAACTGCAAAGGAGCTACAAACCTGCAGCCAATCCAGGCCTATCATCTTCCTTGTTACAGCTCCACCCATGGATGCATTACAGAACATTGATCAATTTTTAAAATAAATTGCACTTAAATATGCTGAATTATTTCTAGAACTGCTAAAATGAATGTTCTACAAAGTGAATGACAGAAAATGGTATATCATTTTGAGGTGCCATATGATTTTTCTTTTCAGATCTTTATGTATGTGATGACTGTCTTTTTAAAAGATCTTCCCTCTTCCCTCTATACAGTGAGCATGGCCACTAACAGGCTTATAGGTGCAGTGGCAGGGACCATTCTGGCACTGGGGGTGATATTTGGAGGCACAGGGTGGGGAATAGAGTAAGCATATTTATTAGTTTCAGAGTTTTATGTTTGGTGCCTACTGTGTGAGGTAACTGTACGCATCTGGTCCCTCTGTGTACTCCAACTAGCTTTGTGTTCTGTGGTGACTGTATTTGTCATGTGATTTTAATATTTGTGTCTTGTGATATGCTCATGCAATGTTTAACTATCTCCTGTCTGGGATAATGTGGGGCATAAAACAATAGTTTGTCAATTTTGTAACACCATAATTAATACAATTCAATGTTTATATGTTTTCAATGCTCTAAATTATAAATACAATTTCAAAAAAATATTATAGTTTTAAAAGATTTGTGTAATAGATAACTTAGTGCACTTGATATAATTTGGTTTATTGCCAGAAGCATTCAGAGGAATAGTAAGTAAAAGTATATGATTTAAATAAATAATTAAAAAGCAGAATTGTCCAATCACTGTTTTTCAATCTTAGCCACTTCAAAATGTCTGGACTTCAGCTACCAGAATACCTCAGCCAGCATGTCTGAAGTCCAGACACCTTAAAGTGACTAAGGTTAAGAAACTCTGACCTGGATCAACAATGTTTGGCACTGTTGTTGAGTAAGCTGAGCAAGCACTTAGCTGAGTAAGGGAGCTCTGTATATGGAAGCAGTTTTCTTCATGCAGAGCCAGTGAGTATCCAAATATGCACTGGATGTGCATTCTCACCAGTGCTGGGAGGACCATGTACGTTTTCTTGGCCTAGCAAGAGGCTATTTTGATGACCATAGGGCTCCTCATCTGAGCTTATCTGTTGTGTGTGATCCAACTAAAATTGGATCAAGGCTATTATGAATATTTATATTACAGTAAATGAGATGAATCATTTTGAAATAGTTAACATGGGTATTATTGACATACATATTGATGTGTCAATTATATATTTGTTTAAAAATAAGTACAACCATTTAGGAACTTTATGGGAACATCATTAGATATTCTTTATAACAATATCATTAGAATTAGTTGTCCTTTTTATTTTATTTCCTTTTAAATACTGCATGCTCCTATGTATTCTGCCTACTGAACTGTATTTATAAAATCAAGAAATTATTCTGCTGTTATTTCTAGAATAGCAGATTTTTTAAATATCTGCACATTTTTCATAACACTGCATCCGTCTATCCATCCTGTTCTTCAACCTAATGGTGGCATTTCTGATGTTAGGAAGATCAAGCTACGAAAGAAAGCAGAGACAGCTTTAGTGGTCACTGGTGGCTGTAGAGAAAAGGAGAGGATCCTAATTTTCTTATGATTATTAATTTAAAATTAGATTTCCTTAAAATCAAAATTGCTTTGTTATTAGTAATAGTGATATAACTAATGACTGCTTACTTTTTTTTTCATCAGTGTGTGATCTGCCTACAATTTTGTTTTAAGAAATGATAGATATGTGCATACTACAGAAAATTCATTATTAATCCAAACTGTTACAACTAGCACATATGTGCGAGGGGAACCTTTACCTTTAA
This sequence comes from Pseudoxenodon macrops, assembly GCA_032467955.1. Classification (NCBI taxonomy): domain Eukaryota; kingdom Metazoa; phylum Chordata; class Lepidosauria; order Squamata; family Pseudoxenodontidae; genus Pseudoxenodon; species Pseudoxenodon macrops. The sequence continues at coordinate 38,186 of JANHFT010007553.1, forward strand.
TTACAATTTTTCAGTAAAATTTGATTAAATAACAGTAGCATTAAATTTCTATCTAGCAGCTGCTGAAACGTCATTAAATGAGGAAACTATCATTCTTCATCAGGCTGGATATTAAGATGCTTGTGGAGATGCTTTATAATTAAGGATCTGAAAGAAAGGAAAGTATGATGGCCCTCATTAGAGGAATTGATTTTCTATATTGCATTAGTCAGAATCTAATAGAAGAGAATGTTTTAACCTAGCAGTCACCCAGCAGATTACCGGTTATTCCCTGATTGGCATGGGGAATTAACTTGCTGCACGATGGGAATTCAGTTTGGATTATCAAATTGGTTATTCTCTAAATTGCCAAAAGCAATCTTTCTATATTTGCATCCCACCATTTTCATAAGAAAAGATGTTTGCAAATGTATATCTTGAATGCATTATTTGATATTCATCCTAGTGCTACAAGGTTGACTCAAGTGAAGCTCTTCTATGGGTAGATGGTTTAAAGATGACCTTCAAGCCAAGAAGTACACCAGGTGTAAGAAATTCCTTGCCAGGAAGGAACATAGAGAAATTCCCATATTGTAAATACAAAGGTGCTCTTCATTTTAATAGCAGGAGGGCTACTTTCAGGCACTCCATCCTTTCTGTTTTTTACACTTAACAAAACTAGCTATCTTTCAGGTGAGCAGGGGAGCGAATAAAAAGAGACGAGCATGCTTCTAGGCATTAAGATTGGTATAAAATAAATAATCGCTTCCTGTATTAAATAACCACAATTTCCAATAGCACTTGCACCAAATCATACTTTTTAAAATTTAAAAACAAACTGTTTTTAAATGTCCATATTAGTTTTAAATGTCCATATTAGTTTTAACTATGGATTTTTTTAACAGCACATGTTTAAAACCATCTCTAATCTGTGTCTTGCTTTTTAAAAGACTATACTGTGAATCTAAGACAAAAGATTAAATCAGATATGTGTCATTTTGTTGTGATTGCATTTGAGAAGTAAAATAGTGATGGTGTTTGTTGTTTTAAGGGTCAGCTTTTATGGAAATACTCAAGTACACAATCATTTACAATGCCACAGGAGACATTTACTTAAGTCACTAAGCAAAAGTATTTTTTCGGTGTACATGGAATGTAAATAAAATTTGAAAGAATAGACCCAGGACTTATCGCTTCACTTCGATCACCCACAGGTGATTGCATTACCAGGTTTTGCACTTATTTTCATGGACCAATTTAGCTATTATTTTAATATTGTTATTTTTAGTTGTCTTTGTAATTTTTCTGTTTCTCCTGATGCTGCTTTTTTTCTTTTTTGCTCTTCAAATTTTTTCCAAACTTCATCCAATAATTTAAAAAGTTAGTTGTCTATCAAGTAAAGAAACATACTGACTTTTTTATTTAAAAATGTTTGAATACTGCAAAATTGTAAGATATTTGTGGCATTATAAATGTTTAAACTGAAGTCCAAGTTTCATTAGTAAGAAATATTCTAGGGAAGTGTTAGTTTTTATATGAAAGTATGATACATAATTCATCTATCTTAAAAAGAATTCTTCATGTAGTTTTTAAATAACTTTGGCCCGTTTGAAAATGTTTCTTTCAAATAATTTAATAGCTCACTTATTTTAAATTGTTTTACTACATTTCCCTGGATGTGAATGAATTAAGTGGTTGGTTCTGATCTCTTTCTTCCCATCATCCTTTGTCACAGGTCCTAGCGCCACCAATCTTATAATAGGTTCCATCGCTGGTGCCATCCTGGTAGCAGCTATTGTCCTTGGGGGGACAGGATGGGGCTTTAAGTAAGCAATGCCGCATGTCTTTTTTTCAGTGGCTATAGCACTTCTTCCTGCTTACATCACTAGATTTTGAGTTCCTGCTACGAGATCTCCAGTAGTGGTTTATTTTTAAAAAAATCAATATTTTGTAAAAGACCAAGTATCTTTTTAAGATATCTCAGAAATGTCACCAGGGTGCAAAGTTGTAATATAGAGTATATAGTAGAGTCACCCAACATAGTCTGAAAGGCATCTTTGTAATGCAGCAAATTACTGCATCTGACTCCTTGGATAGTATTAGACACCTTCAGCCTAAGGAAGCTTGTGAAATTGCTGTGGAGATGACCAGTGCAAAAATGTTGCTCTAAAAAGAGTAGTTACTTACAAAATGCTACCATGAGGGCTTCAGTGGGCTCAAAAAGTCTGAATGCAAAACAGTCCAATTCCCAAGTGTCAAAATTAATACTGTATTACACAGAGGTGGGTTCTGAATCTTCTTACTGCTGGTTCGCTCAGGGTTGCGCCTCGAGCGTGCGCATGGCAGTCAAAAACTAGCTTCTGTGCATGCGCAGAAGCAAAATCCAAGATGGTGGTGCCCATGGAGACATCGACAGAACCAGCTCCACGACGTCATTAGGGAGTTACTACTGGTTCTATTTTTGAACCGGGTAGAACCGGTAGGAACCCACCTCTGGTATTGCATTCCAAGAACACAATAAAGAATTCATTTTGCAGAAGGAAAACTGATAAGGTCAGTGAAAATATGTAACTCACCCAAGTAGTATGAAACTGACATTTGAACCAAATCGCAAAACTATTTTTTTCATCTTGGGAGAGCACTGTTTAAATCAAGCAGTATTATTGATAGACAGACCTCCTCTTGGCAGAAACCTCAATCTGTATATGTAAAATATTTTGCATACACAGATTCATACTCATTTCATAACCTCATCTATCCCTCTGTACCTTGACTGGAAGTATTTTGCAATGAGGTATTTCAGCACTTACATATTTTAAGAATAATTGATTTATACAGCCGATGCCTCTATACCACACTTTAGTAGCTTTATCTATGTATTCCTAAAAGTAAACATATAATGATTTTGACTCTTTGAATTGGCAGTAGAAAAAAATAGAAATTTGAAAAATATCTAAGAAAATGGCAGCATGGTAAATAAGGCCCAACATAAAATGCAATTGTAAAAAAGGCAACCTGATCTGTAGAAGTCCAACTGACTTTTCAAAGAATCTGAATTTGAAACTAAGAAGGAAATGTTTGCGAGTTCATGGCTGTCTCGTTTTTTCTGCTTAAGCTAAATAAAGAAGGTGAGAGAAATCTAGAACTTTTGTATCTCCATATAAAATACTACACACAGAGAGAGCACATACAGTTTTCTGTTAATAGGGTGAAGTTTAAGACTTCTTTCTAGTGTAGAATGCTTAATGAAAATGGTTCGGCAAAAGCTTAATAGAAAACAGTTGCTTTAATTCAATTGCCCTATTTCATTTAATTAGTAAATGAGCCTATGAAACCTTCATCCTCTAGTCATGTGGAAGCAGCTTTCACAATTCATCTGCACCGTTAGGGCATAATAGTTTAAGAAAGAAAAATGCCTCTTCCTGCAGATTTTTATATGTGACAGTATCTTACATTCAAAGAACTCCACTCAAATAGTACTTTGCATCTTGTGTGACATTTACATATACATTATATGAAATATTATGAATTGATATCTCTGTATGGATAGTCATGCAGTGTAAACATCTTAATAATTCTCTTGCTTTTTTTAATAGAAACTTATTTTATTCTGTAGCAGAACCTCAAATATAATGGCCTCGCCTAGCTCTCAGCTTGAAGTGCATGTTTCTTTGGGGTAAAGTTGGGAAAAAAAGGTAGATTTTCTCACTAGAATCTAGATAGGTCTTCTCATATTTTGCTGTTTCATTTCGTATGTATGAGAGGCTTAAGAGAACTCACAATATTTATGTTATCTGCTAATAATATTACTGTATGCAACAACATCCAATTCTATAATTTAAGATTATATTTTAAATTTAAAAAGACAAAATATAGGTCTTCAAATGTCAAATGGAAAGCACACTTAAGGAATGATTCTATAGAAACAGCTAAATACTTTAGTGTGGCATCCTAATACCTATCTGGGAATGTTCTTTCCTGAGTATTCTTAGTTTGGATCATGACTAAAACCCTTCAACCAGCCGGACTTTTCTGTCCCCCTACCCTCACTGCATCCTCTGAGGGCCAGGAGACCCTTCCACTTTGTGAAAAAACATCAAGATCTATAGCAAGAGAAGAAAATGGATGAGATTCGTGAGAGTAGCTTGAGGGGGAAGAAGAGGGGGAAGGACAGTCCCTAATGAGAGATGTGACTTTTCATTCATGCGCTTTTGGATCCAACTCATTATGTTCCTATTATAATACTATATTGTCTAATTAAAATTCTTCTTAGTACTTATGTGATAGTTGTTAACTTTCTTCAGACGCATGAAAAGTTGAATTCAAATATTTTGGAGGTAAACATTTTGTAAAGGTTCCTCAGTGAAGATACTAGATTTCTATACGATTTGGTGTGTCTAAAAAAATATGAATTCTTATTTTCACAAATCTTGTGAAAGCTACATACATGACTAAACTTATGTTTGGTTAGAATCAGCACTATAATGGGGAATAAAACAATATTAGTGTTGTTTTATAGGGCTGCTGAGCTCTGAATTAAAATTGATCTTTCCCTCCTTTTTTCTTTCCCAACTTGTTCTGGGGTTCCTGTAAGCACTCTGAAATATGTATCCATGATCCAAAAGTATTTTAATTAAAATATATAATTCATAATATACACTATTATGATCATTTGAGATGGGTGATTGTAAAAATTGAATAAATAAATAATTGTATTGATATTGTGCATGTTAAACTGATACATTTAAAGCCATTTATTTCTTATAAGACACACAGGTGGATGGATACAAAGCAAATTTTTTTTAATGTTTTGTTAAAGTTTATTGTATGGTTGGAATTAAGTGATTTTCTTGTTTAGCATAAAAAAAGAAGTTGCCTACTGTTAGGTAGGATTGCAAAATCTGTTTTTGCATTGTAGCGCATACTGTTTCTCCATACCAGAGACAGCCAATTTCATGTTATTCCTCCAAGCCTTTTGCCAAAGAACTAGAATGATATATTGTCATTCTTTGTTTCCAATCACAATTGTATGATTTTAGTCCTTATTCTGAATTTCCTCCGTAATGAAATAAAGGCTAATTAAGTAAACTATGTTAATTAATTAAATTAATTAAATAAAGTTGATAAATAAACAGCTTCTTTCTAAATAAGCAAGATGTGGATACATCTTTTCAATTTGCTATACTGAAATACAGATTTTATGTGTATAACTGTATTTCTTTCTACTTATTTTGTTTTGAATAATGTATTTATTTTAATAATATTTGTTTTTAATGTTTTTAATGGGTTTTTTAACTTTTGTATTGTATGTTTTTATTACTGGCTGTACACCGCCCTGAGTCTTTCGA
>JANHFT010007553.1:43612-58865 GCA_032467955.1 Pseudoxenodon macrops
CTGGCTGTACACCGCCCTGAGTCTTTCGAGAGAAGGGCGGTATATAAATTTAATAAATAAATAAAATAAATAAATAAATAAATTTAACTGAAAAGAAAACTGGGATTTACCCCAGCAATGATTTAAAACAGAAGATTCAGCTTTTTTGGTTTAATTTTCATTAAACAAAACAAATTTATCCTATTTGCTATTAGAATAATGCCCGATTTTTTAGATTTATACAATTTTCATAAAGTTTTTACATCTTTTTAGTTCCCTACTCTAGAATGTTCCTTAATATCTAAAGAGGAAACTGGTTCCACCTCACCATTCAATATGTCTGTTGAAGTGTGAGTCCCATTCTTCCCTCAGATCCTTTTTGCCTGCCATTGTGCCCAAATTTGAGATACTTATTCCTTTGTCCAATTTGGAGAACTGTAAATGGGATTCAAAGTGATGTTCTTTGATGTCATCTTCCTCTGTAGATGCTTTAATGAAAAATCAGTAATCTGAATCACATTAGTCATGTACTGAATAGATGCTGAGGATTGCAAAATCCCTGTTATTACAAATTAAGAAACCATAATTCCCAGCTTTCAGATTTTACTATCTGTTGGAGGCTCTGGTGTTTATACTATTCCCTTGTTGACAGATGTCTCATGAATAGCAAAATAAGCTATCCCAAGTCCAGTAGGAAGCAGGTTTGTACAAACATCTAAAGGCAAATCATAAACTGACACAAAATATCATTCTCCTTTGACAGGCCATAAGGGCAGTAAGCTTAACTCTATTCAGCAGACTTTTCTCTCTCTCATCTTCTACTACAACCTTTCTGATTTTAAAGACTTGTGCATACAATTTCATACAGCAGAGGAAAGGAGGTCCCTTTTTTTGAACCTCTGTCAAGGGGCAAAGATTTTAATATGCAGTTCAATATCACTTTGAAACATGGACTTCAGGGAGTGGTCCTGTATCATCATCATTGGCTTGGGTCATCTCATTTCATTCAAGAGCAAAATATTATATTGATGAGCTTCCCTTTGGTGGGAGTGGCCAGTTTCAATTTTTAAAAAAAAGGCTATTCTGGACAAAGTCCAAAATGTGACAACTCATTAATAAACAAGGGAAAAGCAGTGTATCAACTGGAGACTGCACATAGCCCAAAGCCAGGAGATATCTTACTCCTGAATTTCAGCAGATAACCAAAGAGAAGCAGGTGAAAAATATTAAAACAAGTGTATACCTTCCTTTAGTCTTAACACACCAGAAGAAAAACCAAACCGAAACCAATATCCAGGAAACACCTCTCCTCCAAATGCCATTTATCCATTTTGGTGTCCTAATTGCTTCACTACTCAATTATTGTAGGCCTAAACTATACATTTTTGGAAGAAATAACACTTACAGTCACCAAAGATTTTTTTCCTCATCCTGCATTCAAATCACACAGCAACCAGTTTTTAAGCTATTTCACAATGAAAATGTCAGTTTTCTTTTGGGAACTCCTGATCTTTTTCCAGCTTCTGATTTCTACAGTCCTTCATGTTGAAGAGATGGTTGCTTGGTGATAGTCTGCTTTGCCTGCTGTGAAATAAAATGTCAAAAAGAAACTCATGGTTGGGATGAGGCATTGCCTGGAGTGCTAGTTTTCTTTTTTCTCCATTGTGCAGCTCATGGCCATTCTTTCTCTCTTTTCCTCATTCACTAAGCTCCAGGTAGCAGCCACGGTGACTCTCACACAGCAGGATAATGATACTGCGTGGAAGAACCTTTAAATCTATGATATCAATTACTTTCTAATTTTGAAGAGCATTTGCTCCATTCCTACCATAGGCATTCTTTGCCCTCTTTATGGAAGGGCTGTTTTTTTATTACAATCTCAAAGATAACAGTATATATGTACTGTATAGTTTCATATTTTGATCTGGTCCAAAGTATGTTTCATATTTTGCTTCAAGTTTCAACTTCTGCCTTTTTGGTGTTCATGGAATGTTTATTAAATTCTGTCTTTGAAACCACACATTATAATATTATTCTAATAAAATTGGCATAGCAAAATTATCTAGCAAGACATTGTAAGCAAACATAGTTCTGGTAGATTACTTCCTACAAGCATATCTTAGTTAGTTGTAAGAAAATGAAAATAAAAACAGTTTTTATGAGGGCCGAATTCACATTAATAAACTATCTAAGAATGTTTAAAGAATTGCTGACCATGTGCAAATTTCATTTATTAGTTGATATAGTCATATTTTTCTTGTATTGATCAAACATAAACTGTAAAACTATAAAATGAGTATCGTAACCTTTGCCTATATTTTATGAAATCTGAACTCATGCAGTACATTTCTCTTCTTCCAACATGCATAGCTTTGTCTGGCATTTTTTCCTATTTGGAAGAAGAGATTTTATTTTGTGTGTGATCAGTTACAAACTATTTAAAAGACTGTTAGATAAGGCAGATGATACTGGGGTTTTCAGTAGAGGTAGCAAGAATAATGGCTTAAAAAGTAAAGATACCTGCCTGAACATAGAGATATAAATTCATGTTAATGGTATGATTCATATTGTTGTTATTTCCTAGAGAGGGATTTTATCAGATCAGTAGTTGAAGTAGACTACAACCCTATGCATACTTGGTTGAGGAAAAAACTGGTGGAAATAAACAAGATTCAATTCTCATTAAATATGGAAGAATTGTGAATAGGAATAGCCTTGCTGTTTACATTTAGTGCACAAAGTGTAGAATTCACAAATTCAACACTTAATTGGCAAATTAAATATGGTAATTTCCATAAGGCTAGTTTTCACATGAAAATAGTAGATGAGAGATGATGCTATGGTGGGAAAAGAGCCCACAATATGGCCAATTTTTCCATGTATTGTTGCATATTATATACACTGCCAAATGCATAACTTTTTAAATTGTTGTTTTTAAGATACACTGTCATCTAACTGGCATGTAAGATTAACTGTACTATATAATTGTAAATCTATAGAAAATTGTAGGTTATTATTTTTAAGCTCTTCTCATACATCATTAAAATATTTTGGGGTATAAAAACATAGCAAAGGCATAGTGTTCAAATCTTCATTTTCATTAAGTCCACAGAGAGAACCATTTTGGTCTGTTTTAGTAAAAGCAGTGTTCTGTGATGTCTTTGAGGTCAAAAAAATTCATTGCGGCTTAAGATTTTGCAAACAAGATGCAACAAATATCCTGAGTTGTAACCTGAGAATAGAAGAAAAATAACTGACTGTAGGACGAATACTATGAAAAGTAGCAAATTTTGTAGAGTTGAAACAACCACCTACTTCTGATAGCAGCAATTGTGATAATTAATGTCTTGGGATAGTTATATCAGATCTGCCAATACTTCATGGCACAAGTATTACACTGGAATATTCGCTCACTGCGATGCAGTATATATTTGGAGATATATGGCATATACAAAAGCCAATGCAAATATTGTTATAACAGAGCGATAGCTGTAAACTGCATGTTTCAAATATATAGTACATAAGTATATAGTACAAGTTTGTTCTTGTTAAAGTTTGTTCTTTTGGCAATCATCTATACTTTACTAGTAAAGCAAGTACTAGCAATAATTTGTGAAATCCTGTTCTATGTGTTACTGCATGATAAGGTGGTGGTGGAGCAGTGCACACGCACAGTGTTAAGACTAAATGCATGAATCCCTTGCTTGATGCCCCACATAAAGCCAGATTATGGGGAAGTTGCATCCAATTTTTGTGTTGCCTTGTAATGCCTTGCTGTTTATTTATATAGCATATTTATATAAGACAAGAGAATGGACGTTTATACTGAAAGCTTTTTCTGTGCTAATGACATCAACACAACTTCAGCCATGCAATTAACACCTCTTAGGTGTCCATTCTGCTTTAAGAGCCATTTCTGTATGGAGGAAAAAAAGTATATGTTGCACATTGCAGTTATGGGCTGACACAAAAGACATCATACATTGCAGTCCGTTGGGTATGTCAGCAGAGTTCTTCTCTATGATGTGTCCCTGATACTGTACAAGATGGTATGTAAGGTTTAAATTGTCATTTTCCATTAAAAATTGCTCTCAAAACTCTGCTTTGAAATCTTTTAAATATAAAACTTTTTCAAGGTTACACCTGGGAAGTCTGAATGTGAGCCCATACTCTAATGTGATGCTTATGACTTGTGGTTCCCATATGCCTCACTGGTTTATTTCTTTATTTCCTATCTCTCCTTTAATTGGAAGAAATGTAAAAAAGAGAAGATATGATCCAAATCAACAAGGCATCTAAGGAATTCCCTGGAAGAATGTGGCTGTGCTTGAACGTGGACTCTGGCTTTGGAGGCTCTTTGAAGCAGCCGGCTCTTCCTGCAGCAGAAGCATACCAGCCACTGTCTACCAGTGGCAAGCGGAGGCATTTATGGAAGGGCTGAAGGAAAACTGTCCTTTACTGGAGATTTAAATTCAAGGACTTCCTCCACTCATTTCTCTCTTTTTTTGGGGATGTTAGGGACAAAACAAACTTTGGGAAGGAACTATTCCGCCTATTTTTTGTTCTGAACAAAAATGGAGCAAACAAACCAAGCGCAATAAGTAAACTCTTTCAAACTATTTAAATAGGTAAAGAATTTCTTAATAATTTGAGTTCGCATGATGTTTTAATATTAATGGCAGACTCCAGTGGCATGATAATTTCTGAAATGGTGAACTGCATGGCATAAACACAGCAAACAGCTAGCAAGAGGGTCCCAAATAAAACCTATTTACCAAGAACATGATAGAACAAAACGCATAAGAGCTGATTCTAGGTTTTACCTATGAAACAGAGGATAATTCCTTAATTCTACCTAATATAGGCATTCTTCTTTATTTTATTTATTTATTGCTTTGGGGCAAGCCTCTTTGAGGAATGGCAAATCATACTACATTGAAATATATATATTTTTAAAGGCTTTGGGGGAAGTCTTATCAAACTCCATTATTATACATTTTTAAAATGTTTCGTTCCATACACGATCTTAAGCTGTACACGTTATTAAAATGTTGCTCCTATTTAATTTTGGGGTAGCACTTTATATTTTAGAGGTTTGGGCATAGTGCAGGGAAATTCCACAAATAAGAGATATACTTTTTAAATATGTATGCTTGAAACCAAAAAAAAAATTCCATCCAAAACCAATATGTTTAAATGCAGAAATGTATACAATGATTTTTTTTCTTCTTAAAATGCATTATTTGCATCCATGCAGATATTTTGTATATATTGTAAGAAGCTGACACCCTCTCAAATTAATCACAGAAGTGCCAAGCTTATGTCTTTTTCATTTTGCCATGTTGTTTTCCTCTCTCAGTCTCATATTGTATGACAGGAAAGAAGCCTAAATAAGCCTTAAGTACTTGTAAAATACTGAGAGCTTTTAACAGGTTAAGGTGTTCGGTGTATTGTTTTATAAAGCCCAGTCTCCCCTCATCCTCAGGACTCCTTTTAGTTTTTAAAAGTGCATAAAACAGCATCCAGACAACCATATCTTTTTGAATTTATTTCTGTAGTAATATTTTTTCAAAGCATAGTTTGAACCTTCTTATTAGGATACCTGTGGTTACTGTCATGGAGGTCTGAATTAGAAAAAACGATGAGAATATTACCATGTGCATAACCAGATAACATTGAATCCTGCTTAAACAGAGAAGTGGCATTCATGAAACAATAATTTAGCCTCTTCCCTTTTCCCAAGCATCCACGTTCTGCCATAATCATGGCTTTTCATCACTTCTCTAATTAGCAAATGTGAAAAGTCGTAATGGCAAATTCCAGTAACTACCAAAGTGTAGTGGAAATAAAGCTTGCTTGTATGGATGCACCTCTGCTGGCCAACTGCAAGTTAATATTATGCCAATATGCAAGGCAGCATCCCACTCTGGTTTTGTTAGCCCTGCTGCTGCAGCTGCTGCTGCAGTTGTGCTTAGGGGTTTTCTATGCCTGTGTGGTGGGACGCAGTGCCAATGCTAATTAAGCAATCATGGTCATTATAGCAGCCATAAGATAACAAACATATTGTTATCCTTTATTACAGTTGCTATGACATCAGGGCAGTATAAACTCAACCTGCAATCATATCCAAAACTCCAAATGCTTCATCATTCATTGCAATGGAAGACTGCTTTAGAATAAGCTTTAAGTGCATAATGAAAAAGCAACTTACTTAAAAGCTTTTTCCCCAGTCACAGGTATTTGGGCATGATCTATTTATAATTCGGTTAATCATATAGAAATCATTTCAATCTGTATATAAATGTTTTATTCTTTTAAGATATATTATCCATTGTGTATTAGCATTAAAAAAACAAAGCAAAGCAAAATCTTGATACTTTTCAAGTTATGTTTGAATTTATTTTTAGATTTCCCTGGGTCACTTAATACTATACCAATGTTTTGGGATGCCTTTCATCAAGCTTTATTGACAATTGTGTGAAATCATAGTGGTTTGGCATGACAATTATTTTTAATTTCATTTGAGGTAACTCAGGAGTGGGCAACTTGAGGTCCTTGGGCCAACTGTAGCACCTGAATTTTTATTTATTTGTTTTATTTTCTTATTTCGACCCAGAACTATTAGAGATTGTGCTGTTGAAATTCAGTGGAAATAAGAAAAATGGTTCCTCATTTTTTAAATGGGAAATGTAAGAAATAAGGAACGTGAACTGTTTACCATACTTAAATAAGAAAACATCCTTCCTGAAACTGCAGCTCCCATTACTAATGTGACTCATTGTGCTTATAGTGCATCATTGGCCACAAAAATGTTAGGCACTTCCATTTAGCAGGTTGCCGTCTTTACATAATCCTTGCAATGTATTGAAGTTATTGTTCTAAAGTGAGGGGAAAAAGCAGGGAAAAGTCTGGAATGCAATTACTGATATTTAAGGTTAATACTCTCCAAAGTCAGCAATGGATTTTACCTTTTCTTCCTGACCTGAAAAACAAATTGGAATACATTCTATATGTGATGTGCTCAAATCCTCTCTTTTCCAATATAATATGGCCCTATAGAATATTTTATGTAATGCCACTTTGTGTTTAAGTATATTGGAGATTAAAATAAATAGGTGCTAAGTTTGGGTTTTGTTTTGGGAGAAACCACAGTAGACAGTGCCATTCAATATGGCTACAAAAGCCAGTCTGTTATATTAAGTAAAATCTTTATGTCATTCACAAAACATTGTAATGTGCGATGTGATTTTTTTTTAAAAATCAGACCACACTGGTCCCCAATTATGTACATATGATAAAGAGTTGGGGTAACTTTTTGTTACACTAACAATTTCATAAGAAATATAATTTCTTTTCTAAATTTCTCCTCTGCTGTTCGGTTCTGTATAGATACATTTAAATACACAGATTATGTATAGACTATAAATGACCACACAACCACAAAGCTCACAGAAATGAATTGTCACGTTTTCAGTGGTCCTAGCCTTACATCATCAAACCTGCTAAGGTCTATACTTATTTTATAAGCATTAATTTGCAATATTTTGTAAAGAACACATGAAACTTAGTTTTTTTTAAACACAATATCATTGTAATGGTGTTCAACACAATAAAAAAAATCATTTCAGTCGTTATATTTTTGTTTCATTGATAGGATTCAACTCGACAGGAAATGTATGGAAATTTTATATTGCTTATATTGATATGCTGCATGATCCCACTGAATTCAACCAATTCTCAGAGAGGAAAGCTCCACTTCGCAAATTAACAAGAATATATTCTAGGTGCATGTTAAAATAAATTACATAGGACTGGAGTTGTACAATATTTTCTTTACTATGCAATGATATGTATTGCACAAACTTAAAATTCAAAGACAAATGTCTGAGGAACTTTACAAAATACTTGAATTATTTTTGATCTAAAAAGCTATCAGTCATTTTCTATTCATTGTTGCTTTCATTATTAATATTCATCTAAAATAGTGATTATTTTTAAGGTGCACAATTTAACAAATTTATTTTGTCTGAAGCTAATATTCATATCTTGTTGGCTGCAGATGAATGGGAATTCAATTATCGTTTTGCATCTTAGTAAATTAGTATTAAAGATGTCATAAACATGGAAATCGGCTTCTGTATTTTTCTTTCCTGTGCTGTTAGTAGATTAAATTTCACATCAGACCTAATTTTCAAGAAAATGAAGTCTGTTTGGTATTTTTTTATAGAACATTGGGAAAACAGTTTCCAAGTTCACTTTTGTTGCAGATGCTAATCTCCCGTTAGCAAATGTGTAATGTTGGATGTCCTTGTGACTGGGGAAAAACATTATAAATGTGCAGCTCAGCATATATGGACTATATAGTACATGGACAAATAAATGTCCTATGGATTAATGACACCTTTTGGGAGAATCTGAGGACTCATAATGATTCAGCTCTTCCAGAAACTCTAATCCTACAATGGGATTACCTGGAAGTAGCCCCACTGGAAGCAATAATTCTTTAAACTTGAAATATATAGATTGAAGTATGTTTTTAGAAACCAAAAAGGCTTATCTGGGATCATTTATTGGGCTGCCTGACAGCATCCAGAATTTTGTGTGTAAAGTTGGGTATACATATTGCCACACTATGGTCTTCTTGACCTCTCAGAAGCCCTCAATACCATCAACTACTATATTCTTTTGGGCCATCTGTCGGGCTTGAGGCTGGAAATGCAGTGCAGTTTTGTACTGGTATGGCTTCTTTCCCCAAGGCCGGTCTAAATCAGTGTTGAAAGGGAGTGAGACGTTCAGCCCACGGCCACTCCTTTGTGGTGTACCACAGGGTTCAGTATTCTCTCCTTTGTAACATCTACATGAAACTACTGGATGAGGTCATTCGTCATTATGGGTTGAGGTATCATTCATATGTTGATGATACTCAACATCTCCACCCCTGGTGTTCCAAGCGGTGCTGTGACTGCCCTTCTGTATTGCTTGGAGGCAGGGGGGCTTGGACGGAGGACAACAGGCTTTCAGCTGAACTCTACCAAGATCCCATCAGTCAAGGAATTTCGACTAGCAGAGTCCAGGAGAAAAGCATTCTCTGACTCCTTTGGAATATCTTACCCCATGATGTGAAATTGACTTTCCGTAGTAGCCTTAAGACCTGTTCTGCCAGATGGCTTGGACCGTAAGGGGGGGGGAGCTCACACTGGAAATGATTGATTAATTAATCCCACTCCCCCCCCCCCAGGCATCCAGCTCCCTCCTCCTCCATCTTGCGTCACTTATTTCTTTTGTTTGTATTGTCATGATAGTTTTAATGTTTTTTATAACTCTATAAGCAGCCCAGAGTTGCTTTGAGATGAGATGGACAGCAAATATATTTAATAAATGAATAAATGATACATTAATAAATACCCTAGCTAATTCATAGTGCTAATGCATTGTGATTGTGGGAGCATTCTCAGCATCATTACACTGACATAAAAATGCCATGTCACCATTTTGACTACAGTCACTGATAAGGAGTTGCGGGATGAAGCCTTTTGGTGAAATATACGGAGGAGGATGATGATGATGATGATGGCCAAGGTGATCTGGTGACTGAAGTGAAAAGCATTTTAATTATGGTGGAATCAGTTGTATGGTTACATTGTATCAAAACCATATTAGATACTTCTCTCCAGTATCTGTCATCATACTCTCACAAGTTATTCACTCAACATTTTTACAAAAGTGCACAGCTGTGCATTTGACTGCCTGATTTAATGCTTTATTGTGCAATATTTAAGAAAATAATGAATCAGCTTTCTAAAAAAGCACAGCTTTCCTGTGAATACTCATTTCTTTTTCCCCCTCATCATGAGGATAGAAAGCTTAAATATGCTTCTGAAGCATCTTTAATACATTCCTTAATATATTTTACTTCTCTTTTGGGGTTTTAGGCTTCTGCCTGTAGATGCTCATAATGGGCTTGGTTATGCTCTGCTAAACATGAACATCAGTGAATGAACTGGATCAACTGAGGGAATGAGAAGCTCCACATTTTTCTTTTTCTACCAGAGGGATATGGGCTAAGGAAATGAAAAACAAACAAACACTTGTTCACGTAATTTAATAAGTTGTGAGGAAGAACATTCAGTATAGATACAAAACAGGTAAACCAGGCCCTTGAGAAATTGAAATATTCCTGAATTTAATTGTGATTCTTTAAAATGGAAGTGCTTCTCAGAATCAATAGCATCTTGAAAGTCAGTGATAAGTAGATGAACAATGAACATGATGCTCTGTAATAAGATGATGAATATTACACTATACGCATATTAATTCGATTGTAAAGATACCACAACGGCTAAAACTTTAAGGAACGGAGCTGTCTTAATTGTTTCAGAACAGCAGAATGCTATGGAAACGAGGGAGTTGGAACTTGTCATTTGTGTAGGTATCCTAATATCCACATGCTTATACTCCAATACAATTGGCTACTAGTAAAATAATTCTGGCTGTTTGACTTCTAATGAATCCACTGAAACAAGGTGAATCATAACTTTCATGGAGATGTACTAGGAAATTTTCTCCTTTATTACTTGAAATGGAGAAGAATGGATTAAAGCAGCACCCAATGACTTAACCTCATCATTACCTTTCCAGAAACCTTTAATTAGTCCAGCAGCAATAAGGAAGTACATGTTCACTATGCAAATGATAGACTTGAAAGGTCCTGAATTTCATCAAAATTAAATATAAACTCTCTTTTAAGATTACTGCAAATGGCCAGAATGAGGAGATGTATCATGAACATAATTGCCAGTACCTTCATCGTTATGCTATTTCCAGGAAGTTTTGAAAGATGAGGCCAGGCCTCATTTATACACAAAAGTTCTACAATTATGACTAGTTCTATTCTCACCAGCTCAAGGCTGACTCAGCCTTCCATCCTGCCAAAGTCAGTAAAATGAGGAGCCAGATTGCTGGGGACAATATGCCGACTCTGTAAAGCGCTTAGAGAGGGCTGTAAAAGCACTGTGAAGCAGTATATAAATCTAAGTGCTATTGCTATGATGTTTTTGATCAAGACAGTTCATTGCATATGTACCATGACTAATCAGAGAATTCTGAAGGGAGCCAAGGGTGTATCATTTTCTATATTACATTCTTAAGGAAAGCAACTTTATCTCAATTTTATAACATTCCAGTTGCCTGGAGAATTATGCAGTATCTGCACTCTAATTGAAAGACAAATTCAGTTATAAAAAAACAACACCTTGAATACCCTTTTCATTTTGCATTACAAAAAGAATGTTTTCAGGATGCACTAAGCTAAGAAGCTTCCATTTCAACTTCCACTCATGCCCTTTTTTTGGACCAGTTTTTTAAAAGTGCCCGATGATGGATCCAATTAGGTTTCAGAGGGAGCTTGGGGAATTCCCTGAGGCTCTGCTGCACAATTCAGCTTGGGGCCTCAGTCAGCCTTTGGCATAAGAGGACGATAATGGCTTTGAATTGGAACATATGGAAGAAACTAAATTAAGGACTACGGTACATCTACTAGGGTAGAAGCTGTCCAATCCAAGTTTATAAGAGCTATTCTCCCAATTCTGAAATACATCATGTAGGTTGCCTCTCCCTCTCCCCCTCCCGCCCTCTTGCTCCTATCTATATAGGCAAGTTAGGCTTTGGATTATAGTTAACCCTAACCCAAAATAATTATGCAGAAAGCAGCAGCTATCCCAGACCCTGCATGAAATGTACTGACACATCAATACTGACATTAAATATTTGGTATTAGGACAGCAGAATCAAACTTATTTTATTCTTGTGACCATGATTGTTACTGAATGCCATGATGTACATGATGTGCAGATGCTTAAAATGCAAAAGAATTAAATTGACAAACTATTTTATGTCAGCATGGGTGGAGGATACCTTTAATGATCCTTATGGACTTTTGTTAGGCGATCTAATAATAAACATTTCAAATACATGCATTCCAAAGTGACTTTGGGCCTCAGCTGCTTGTGCATAACCATTCCTCTCCCCCACCCTCCACCCCAGGTTGTAAAGCCAGAAAGGTTGGGGAACTCTGCCTTAGAGAAAGGGATTGGATTTCACTGAGGGGGCAACATAATAGAGGTCCTCGGTTTTCCAATTCCTGCACATCCAATTCTCATCTCCCCAGCTTGAATGGAGGGCAGAACTTCTCTTTTCCAAGACTGGGCCTGAACCAGCCACTCTGGACGCAGAAACCTTGGAAAACCTGACTCAGAGAATCCTGCAGGCTGAGTGAGGAGGGTGGGGACAGGCAGCGGACCTGAGCAGACTCTCTTCCCAATCGCAGAACCCACAGAGCGGCTCCTTTCTTTAACGTGAGCCACATTTTCCCCTTTTACATTTTCACCTAGAGAACCGGGACCTCTGCCCATATTCCAGGAAATGGGAAATAAGGATGGACAGGTGGGCAGCACATTGCTGGGGGAGAAAGATCTGAAGCGTGGATCTTCAAATTTGGGAGACAGAGCTGTACTCCTGCATCTGAACAGATTAAGGAATTGATATGCAAGTTGAAAAGCAATGGAAAGCAACACGGAGGTTTCTTTCTCAGCTGAGGTGCACTTGCAAGTGGGTCCTACCGTAGCTTATATATAAGCGGGAGCGGGAGCGGGCGTTTATTTACAGCAGAAGCCATAAGCTTTTCACACGAGATTTTGTTAAAAGAGGAACCCCATCACATTTAAAATCAACAAAGTCTCCATATAGATCCACTTGGGGTTTATTGGAATTTCTGTCAGGCATACATTGTAAACAGCATTTCTGAAGTTCTGAATACAATCCCTAGGATTTCCCCTAGGATTGAAACCATTGGTGTACCACAGACCTCCTTGTAGTTGTTATTCCATCCAGAGCCTGTCAGGAGATTTAAAAACACTCGCTGTGGCTCCATCAAGGCGTCACCAAGCACGCAGCCCCAGATTGATCCATCAAGTATGGTCGTGCACAGATCATATTCAGATCATTCCACAAATAACAATTTGTAATATAAAATATGTGTTCCATTAGGGACTGAAACAGTATTGTATGCAAAACATGCATTAAAATATTCTGTTGTACACTCACTCTTCAGAGCAAGCACAGAAAACAATATTCTTTTATATTGTGCCCTGAAACTAAAAAAACTTTCAAAATAAGGGTATATTTAAATATGTAAGCTACAATATGCATTTTAGATCAATTTATAAGTGTATGATGCTTCCACTCCCCCTTTGGCAAAGTTGTTGTTGTTGTTTCTCAGCAACAGATTACAGGTTACTTCATGAATCCCCATGTTTGGTCTTTGAGAAAAGACCTTCCAGGTAGTCTTTTCTTCTCCCAATGTGTAAATAAAAAGTTTAAATAGGTTTCTATTTCAAGAAGTCTGTGAGTCAGGCATTTCTGCTAAATTTGATATTTTAGCCACGGATTAGGAGTGCCGTTCACCAGAAGACAGTAGAGTTCACATACTGTCCAAAACGGTGATGGGGACGTATTGGAGAAAGGAATCAGACAGGACTATTACGTTTTTCACAGCAACACGAAGACTGACATCTTTAGCTTAGAAGAGAGAAGGCAGCAGAAAGGAAAGGCGAGGATGGGAAGAGGAAGAGAAAGGAGAAAAATAGACTGCGGATCTCGCATTAGCTCAGGGGAATAACTGCAACAAAAGAAAGTAGACAATGTAACCAATCCTATGATTTTTAATAAGTATGGTTGGAAACAAAAAGACTTACACAATACAAAATGAGAGAGTTGGAAGGAAACTTGGAGGTCTTCTAGTCCATCCCCCTGCTTGAGCAGGAGATATACCATTCCAGACAAATGGCTGCCCAGTCTCTTCTTAAAAACATCCAGTGATAGAGCACTCACAGCTTCCAGAGGCAAGCCATTAATTGTTCTCTCTGTTAGGAAATGTCTGCTTAATAACCAGGTCAGACCTGTTCTTGATGCTCTTCTATCGGGCACTTCTTGTCCTGCCCTCAGGTGCTTTGGAGAATAGGTTTTCTCTTCTCTATGACAGCCCCCGAATATTGGCAGACAGCTACCATGCACCCCTAACCCTTTCCTTTGTTAGGCTAGCTAGACATACCTAATACCCTTAACCGACCATCATATGACTTAGCCTTCCAGATTCCTAATCATCTTTATTGCTCTTCTCTGAACTCTCACAACATTTTTTTTTCATCGTGGTGATTAAAATGGTGTAGTCTTTCCAGTGCGGTATAAAGTGGTACTAACACTTCATATTCCTCTTTGGATGCAGCCTAGGACTGCATTGGCTTTTTTGGCAGCTGCGGCACACACCATACTCAAGTGCTTGTCCATTACGACACCGAGATTCCTATCACTGTTACTGCTGTTCAGGTAACTACCAACTACTTCTTCATTGAGGGTTTTGTTCCTAAATGTAAGACTTTACTTTTTTCACCACTGAGTTGCATTTTCTTGGATAAGGCACAGTGTTCCAAGCAGAGGTGAAATGTTACCGGTTCGGCCCAGTTCGCTGGAACCGGTAGTAAAAAATGCTTCCGGTTCACAGAACCGATAATAAAAAATACCTTTCAAAACTAAAAAAAAAAAAGTTCCTGGTGGCACAGCTGATTGTCACAACTGATGAACCTTTTAAAAAGAGTTTTTTACTACCTATTCCTGGAACAGGAATTTGAATTGTGTGGCTTTTGCGTTGTTTGTGTGTGAAGTGAAAATTGGTTCTTGAGCTCTTTGTGGCTCTCTGAAGTTCCTGTTTGTTGTTGCAGGGCCCATTTTGTGTGTTTTTGCATTGTGTTTGAATTGTGTGGCTTTTGTGTTGTTTGTGTGTGAAGTGAAAGTTGGTTCTTTGGCTCTTTGTGGCTCTCTGAGGTTCCTGCTTGTTGTTGCAGGGGCTATTTTGTGTGGTTTTGCATTGTGTGTGAATTGTGTGGCTTTTGCATTGTTTGTGTGTGAAATGAAAGTTGGTTCTTGAGCTCTTTTTGGCTCTCTGAGGTTCCTGCTTGTTGTTGAAGGGGCCATTTTGTGTGCTTTTGCATTTTGCGGGAGTGAGTTGTTTGGCTTTTGTGCTGTTTGTGTGTGTTTCTTTCTTTCTCTCTCTCTCTCTCTCTCTCTCTCTCACTCTCATCTTTCTCTCCCCCTCTTTCTTTCTCTCATCTTTCTGTCCCCCACTCTTTGTCTGTCTCTCTGTCTCATTGCTCCCCCTCTCTCTCCTCTCTCTCTCCCTTTCTCTCTTCCCTCCCACCCTCTCCCCCTGTCTCTCTTTCTC
>JANHFT010007554.1:8581-20229 GCA_032467955.1 Pseudoxenodon macrops
AAATAAATAAATACATACATACATACATACATACATACATACATACATACATACATACATACATACATACATACATAATTTCAAGATGGGAGCGAAGAGACATTTTCTCTCTAAGGTTCTTGAGTCTGCACAAGAGTCTGCAGTAGAGAGCCTTTGTCTACATGCAGAGTTTAAGGTATGAAATCTCACAGGGTGCCAGGATACATGCAGCATTCACATGTATACTGCAGACAAAAGTTGTATTATGAACAACTAGCTCCTCACCAACTATTCAGCCCAATATAGGGAACAGAAAAGCTGCTTCCTGCTATTTTCAACTAGAGATTTCTGCACAAACCTTTTATGTGAACAGGGCTACAATCAGAGAGATTTGAATGCCCACAATCCTTCCCTTCCCCTCCTCTTTTTCTTCTTCTTTGCCCAATTACTGGGCCACAATTTTTTTAAAAAAGTTTTGCTGCCTGAAAAACTTTTGGTGATTATGATAGACTCCTTCAAATAGAACACAAGTATAATTTCAGAATGACTGTATCAAGTAGGAATCTTGAGAAATATGAAATGAACTTTTAATGACTATAAAGTTTAATAATTTAATTGCATAATGTTTCTGGCATGCTGCATGAGTTCAACAAGGCCCAAAATGTTGACTGTTGTTTGTACTCAATGTCTGCTGCATCTTGCTGCAGTCTCCAACAATAATCAGCCAGCACTGATGAATTCCACTTGTCCTGATACTATGTTTTTATTGTGGCAGTATCCTGGTGAAACCTTCCACCATGTTCATCACTGACTCCATCTAGATTATTGGGAAAGAAGTCCAAGTGTAAATGCAAAAAATAATTCTTCAGTGGTGTTGTATGCTGTAAGAGGTTTATCAGCCAGCTAAATGTAGTTTGGTACTCTGTTGTTGCTAAGAATATTCTCAACAACATCCTTGAATTCTTTGCAGGTGATTTTCTCTGGCCCAACTAACATATCTTTAAACTACTTGTCTTTAATAATATACAGTATCTGATTTTATGCCTTCTTTAATCTTGGAATCAGTTAATCTTGGAAACATTTGTTTCAAATAAGAAAAAAAACTTCACCTGCTTTGTCCATTATTTTCACAAAAATTTTCATCAGGCCAAGTTTTATGTGAAGTGGAAGCCAAAATATATTGAGTCACTAAGTAGTTCACATGCCACATTTTCTGGCTCTAGAACCAAATTCTTTTAAAATGACCATTTCATTTTAATGTAATTAAACAATTACATAATTCACATATGTAACAATGCTATTGGTTACCAGCCAAAAATCCATAAGATACACCTATAAGGACTTCATGTGGACCTACTGACCCCACAAAGTCCTTATAAACAGAGGATCACTGACACTGACATTTCCTAAATTCAACTGAAAATGTTAATTAGCCTGGTAAAAAAGCATTTGGAAACCAACCTACAAGCTCAGAGAATGAACCTCCACCCTCATACACCTAAACGTTTTCAGGAAGCAAAATCTTTGTTATTTGATAGAAACTATAGAGAAATTATCAAGGGGATATATGTGAATGGAGCAAATGCAATGTCAAAAATACTTTTGGCTTGTCCATTTAAAGTTTTGACATCATGATCTCATTGGTCAAAAGAATATAGTACAAGGGCTATGCAGAAAAATTATGATGAACCCATAACCATTGCTGAAAACTAAATCAATGTATAATAATTTCATTTCATCCATTATGGAACTCACTCTCCGAACGGCAAACATTCGGTCATTCTATGCACAGTGACAAATTTTGGTTTTCTAGAATCCTCTCAACAAACATTTGCTAAGTTCTTCAAATTCACAGGCTAACATTTTTATGTATCAGAAATAGAAATCATGTCAAATTAAATTAAATTAAATATACCTAATGCATAGATCAATTCAGAATAGAAAGCATTAATTAAAAAAATCAAAAGGGCCCAATCTTTGTAAATCTATCATTTTGTCAGTCTCAATATGTGGCAGAACTGATGAAAACCACTGCTACCATTTCTTTGGGAATTATTTTTTTTAAAATAAGCATACTTGCTTACCATAAAGTTAATGTAACATCTGATTTGGCTCTTAATTAAATTGTAGAACTGGGTGTGATCTCTCATCAGAGTGAATTTAACAATCTTGGTGATGAAAGCTTATCAGGCAGGAATTTCAGCTCAATTCTTTGGTCACCCATTAACCTTTTTTCGGTGAAATAATTATAAAATGGAGAATGACAAGACATACTGATTTCAACCTCTGGGGTGATTTGCCTTCTAAACCAAAAAATTTCCCCATTTCTAAAACAGTATATAATAACAGGGAGCTCAAAGCATTTTTATTGCTATAGAAAGGTTACAAAAGCAAAACAAAATGTCTGTCTGTCTTATTCCTACTCAGTACCGTGTTTCCCTGAAAATAAAACAGGGTCTTATTTTCTTTTGATCCCTGAAATAAGCACTTGGCCTTATTTTCGGGGAGGTCTTATTATTTTTGAGGCGCAGGAGGCGGTGAGCGTGTTCACCTCATGGCTGCTGCTGTGTTTTGGGGAGGGCTTATTTGCAGGGGATGACTTATTTTAGTGAATGCACTCAAAAGTCTGATTGGGGTTATTATCCAGGGAGGTCTTATTTTTGGGGAAACAGAACTACTACATGTTCTGAATAAAATTAATAAAATAACCAGTTGCAAAATAAATAAGACTGTTCAAAACAGGCTTTACAGAATAAGAAGTTCCCAACGGGATGGTGCTTTTTTCTGGCAATTTCTCACCTATGTGAAACAGGTGATTTTATCAAGAGATTCACTAGGGCTCAAAAATTTGTTTAATTAACCGGTTCCTTGAGAAAATGTTGCTAACTAAATTATTTTTAATTAAGAGGAAATAAAAGAATGTTTAGTACAGTATAGCTGTTTCAGTCATTGGGAGTCAGGTGCCATATCAATTTATTATCATAGTTGGTTGCACAGTCAGCTGATGTATAGATTGGAATTGGCCTTTTTACCCACCTATCTAGTCCTTTCCAACAACAAAAAGATGCTGTTGTTTGATAATGTTAAATGTATCTACAAAAATTACAGAAATGCATGCAGTAGTACATTTATATACACATGCAAAAAGGTTGCTACAAATTTGCTTGAAAAATCCACAAGCAATAAAGTATATTCTGAGATAAACCTTTCAACTGTAACTTTGAATGGACTGTAGGTGATGTCACAACTGCCAAAAATCCACCCCGCTCTCTTTTGCATCTGGATGTAATTTTAAAATAGAAGCAATATTAATTACATATTCTTGACAGACTCCAAATTCCGTATGCCAAATTCAAAGTCAGGGGTCCCTACTTCCATCTGCAAATGGGTATTCCTTGAAATGAATTGCCCCTTCAAACTCCACAGCCTCCCAACCATTGTCTTTAAATGAAGAAGTAGCAGGTGTTCCAGGTTTTACTTGGCCTACATCCTTCTTACTCTTTGGGGATTCATCTAAAATAAGAGAAAGTGAGCGATGGTGGGAAAGAAACAGGGGAAGGGGAATTCAGTTTAGGTGAGAAAAGGTAATAAGACCAGAAGGAAGCATTTCAAAGAGATTCCACCTTAAGTGACTCATTACTTAGCTAGGAAATGTACTCTTTCATTTTTTTAAGATTATGTTTTTGTCCCAATATTTAAAAAGCCTTTCTGAAATTCGTGTAATTCTCACTTGCGTTTGACAGCTATGTGAGGCTTGGCAGAAGAAACTCATTCTATCTTTCCTACATATAGATTTATTTTCCCAGTAGTGTGGAACACTATGTAACAAATCCAGTAACCGCTACTACAGATTTTCCCTCACATGTACAGGGTTATAAGAAGAAGGGAAACAAGAACATGTTTCTATGAACAGGAAATGTGTGGCCTATATTTCAACAAATGACAAATGATTAACTAAGACAATCACTAACGTCGTAAGATTTTATTTATAGGCAAGCTTCTGATTATGCAACTACACAGAAATGCCCAAATACAGGTTAGGTTGTCCCTGAGCCATCTTTTCATGCCAATACCATTTTTTTTTTAAATGGATGAAGCAAAGTTGTATATTTGCCCTTCTCTTTTTAAATGTTTATGTTAATACCATAATTAAAGCTCTTGAAAACACTGTTGCTGTCTGCTCAAATTGAGCATCAATCTATCTTAATACTATACAGTATTAAATTCCCCAAATTTAGTAGTGCATTAAAGTAAACACAATTCACCCAAAAGCCACCCAGCTGTATTTTTGTTATAATACACTAACCCTATGTCATACATAAGACTCGGTAATTTTTTAGAAATTTCTGAAGCTATGATGAGCCACACAGTCAACGAGAGGATATTGATAAGGAAAAAGAAAGCACAAGTCACAAGCAGTTATGCTTATCTGTTCTGGCAGGGATGTCAAACTTGCGTCGTCATGGTGGTGTCAAGTGACTTATCACAACTTTAAACACAGATTTGAGCCACCTCTTGCACATCTTTGGAATAGTCTTGCTCAGGAGTTTCCAAATTACTCTCCTTAGGCTCCACAGAACCACCACAAACAAAGTCTGACCCAAGAATTCAGTTATACTTTGATGTATTGTTGACTCTTTCAGTACAGTGGGAATCTCAAGTGTGCCTTAAATAATTTCAGGTTCTTGTCTCATTGAGTTTCCTCACTAACAGCAGACCAGTCAAGAAGAGCTGTTACCGTAACACAGGGCTGTCAAACTCGCGAATGTGTCACACACTGGCAATGCTCACGCCCAGTTTAGCGAAGGGGAAAAAAGTTGTGATAAGTCACGTGACATTGCCATGACGACGCGAGTTTGACATCCCTGCCATAATAGAAACCTATTTCACAACAGTTTCGTGGTGATTTCCTTCTGTTTTTAACAAGGATATCTTTTATGGCACTATAGTATAGGTCAGCCATGTCCAAAAATCTACTGAGGGTTATGAAAGAACAGGGCCCTTGCATAAAAGAGATTCAACACTCCCTTACATGCCCCTAAGAGGCTATAGGAATCTTCAAAAGTGAAAACATTTAACCCTACAAATTAATTGGTTTAGCTCCAGTTCTAGAAAGCTGTAAGTAACAGTTTAGTGATGCAGTTTCCCATTACTAAACATTTCCCCTCTGGAACTTCTTATCTTCTTCCAGAAATCAAGGTGTTGTGCTGTTTCAACTGTATCCTTCCCTGCCAAATAAGCAGTGACTTTATCACCCTTCCAACATATGACCAGCTTACTTTTCTCCCTGTTTCTTTCTTTGCTGCAAAAAGTTACTGCAGCAAGTGAGGGATGAGGACAGGTGACTGAGAGTAATGGCAGGTTTCTGTTTCTGGCACTCTCCTTTTAGCTGCCTGTAGAAAGGAAAGGCTGATGCAATTAGAAGAAGGTAATAATAGTTGCATTTCACTTACTGTTGGTCATGTCATGTGAGGGAATTCACTGAAAAAGCAATTATGCTTGGAAGAGTTAACAGTAAAAGGAAACCAAGCCGCCAAAGGACATGATGGCTGAACACCATCAAAGCTGACAACAGCCAGAGCAGAGAAAAACACAAGTTATGTTTTAGGGTTAGGGTTTTTTAGAAATAGTGCAAGATCGAAAGATGTGGAGAGACCTGGTCCATAGAATTGCCAAGAGTCAGACACAACTGAACATCATCAATATCACATATTGTCATAGCTCAAGGTCACGTATGGAGCAAAAATAATAACAACAATTAGGGAACAAAGCCACAGGCCATGTCAAAGAGCCAGAGCTACATGACGTGATTAGAAGAAATTAACTTGGAAAACAAACAAAACCTCAGTTCAGAAAACCAGTAAGCACCAAGTATCCTGAAGCAGAAAGTCTAAAATTTAATTTACCAATATTTAAAAATCTTGGTAAATTTAGTTATTTCTCAACCTTTATGATTTGTGGATCCAACTCCCAGAATTCTTAGCAAGGGCCACATTGTCTGGGGAATTCTGGGAGGTGAATTCCATATATCACAAAGGTACCAGATTGAGAAATACTGCAATAATCCGTCCTTCCTTCCTTCCTCCTTCCCTCCCTCCCTCCCTCCCTGATGAAATTCCTTTTAATTTAATCAATTAAAACATAATCACAATAAACTTTAAGGTTTTTACCTCTCTCACAGTAAAGATATTTTTCCCCTTAAGTCATTGCTTTGGCTGCTGCTATTGGAATAGTAAGAATTCCTAAGTCAAGGTGTCGAGGTAACACCAACAAGAGCAGTACAAGATACAACTAGGCATGAACAAAGAGCCAGAATGCTTGAATTCCTCTGCAATCCAATATAAATGAGATTGGATGGTCCCCAAACATTTACAACCATATCACTGTAAGAAAATAGTTATTTTTCTTGTCTGAGTTGGATAACAAAGCCTTCGAAGGAAAATTTAGATGAGAAATGTAAAGAACTGGGGTGAGTGGATGAACAATACAGACATGACTTACTTTGGGTCCGTCACGTCTGAAATAATTCATACCATGTTTCTATGAGCAAGCTAGCTGTGAAATAAGTATTTTTTCTCTACATTTCCATTCACGTTATAATTTAGAAACTTTTCTGTTCTTTGATCACTGCTGCCTCAGTACCTTATTTGCCCTTCTACATGCCAATCCTTTGATCACTTTACAGGCAACAGATGAACTAAATATTAATCAAATGCTTGGATTTTGAACTAACTTTATTATTAAGTATTACCTAATTTCTATCCACCTGCCAATAAAATTAAACAGATAACAGCTTCCAGGCCGTCCTCTTATTGTTGTTCTTGTGTGCTCTTCAAATATAGGAACAGTCAAGCCAGTATATGGCATCATCATGGGCATGAGTCAGAGGCTGGCTTAGTGTAGAAGAACCATCTGGCTGTTGGCAGTACAGAGATCAGGAAAGTGTCATCGGAAATAAGCCAACAGCCTGTAAATCAGGGCATACAAACAAGTATAAAAGAGGAAAGAATGCAAACAAGGGCAGTGAAATTTGGGAAGCAGAACAAAAGCAATGTATTAATAGCTGCTATTACTATTGATCAATGTTTGCTACGCCTCCCAAACTAAGCACTGGGGTCCAATTCCTTAACCAGTACAATACTCTGTTTTTTCTCCTGGAGGCACAGAAAGGCCAGGGAACCTGTGTTAAGTGCCATATGCCCAGGATCAGTCCTAGGAAAGGCCCTTTTCACTAACTCATTTATGGGTGTGCTGATGACAAAACAAAAAACAAAAAAACTTAGGCAACACAAGAACAGAATTTGGGGTTGGAGCAGAAAATCTCCTCCCACTAAATAAATAAATGTAAAACTACACCCTGAAGTGAAGTTGGCTTTATCATTGTCTACTTCTGCAGGTTCCTCAAGATCTAGCTATGCCAGCAGGACTGGGAACCCTAAGGACAGGTGAACTAGTAAGGTAGCTCACTATTTTTAACATCCCTTCATAGGATGCTATTTATTTATTTATTTATTTATTCATTCATTCATTCATTCATACATTCATAAGTATATATATAGATACATTCTTTTTTCATATTTGCCTTTGAATAAATTAAGAAAAGGACTCATGACCACAACCATAATTTACCAAAGATCTCCAGTTTTCCTCATACCTTTAGATAACTTTCAAAAGGCAGATTTTCCAATGATTTCAAAAAGCCTACATGTAGGGGAGAACGACAATCAACCTCCCTCTGGTTGCTCCCTTAAAACGGCAATCTGACAAACTCTCTAGCTCAGTTTTGGTTCACACCACCCACCATAACTATTTGGTACCCACATAGGGGTGGGGAGTGCATTATGGAAGTGTTAAGTCCCAAAACAAGTTGAGATTCTAAAGATACTTTTCCTCTCTCAAGAAAACTATTACAATGACTATCAAGCAGCAATTTATAGTGCACATACACCAATTAACTTACTGATAGAGATATTCTGAGCACTGAATTGTTGCTTCTCAAATGCTGTAAAGTCCTCCTTTTTTCACGTATTAGCATATAGAACCATCAGTTGATTAAGATACACATCTGGTTGGCTAATAAGGCCCAGAAAGAGCCATGCTTGGATTAAGGAGACAGAAATTCAACTATTGGAAACAACCAAACTCAGAGAGCCCTCATTCAACTATATATAACTGTGATGGCGAACCTATGGCATGCGTGCCACGCCATATCTGAGGGCACACGAGGCACTGCCCTATGTCAGCTCCAGTGCACATGTGCGCACTGGCCAGCTGATTTTCACCGTTCCAGAGGGTGGGGAAGGCTTCAGGAAAACCTCCAGAGCCTGTGGATGGTGAAAAATGAACCCAATGGGCCAACCGGAAGTTTGAAAACAAACTTCCGTAGGCCTGTTGGGTCTGTTTTTTGCCCTCCCCAGGCTTTAGGAAAGCCTCCTGAAGCTTGGGGAGGGCAAAAAACGGCTCAGTTGGCCTAGCAGAAGTCTGGACGCTTCAGTGAGGCCTGTGCACAGGCACGGGTGGGGAGGGGAGTGCGAGGTAGTGGTGGTTGTGTGCGTATGCGGGGGGGAAGGGCATTGCATTATGGGTCTGGGCACACACACAAGTGACTCCCCCACACTCCCCACGCTTTTGGCATGCGATGGCAAAAAGGTTAGTCATCACTGATCTATATAATCAAAAAGTACAGTGACTTTTATTTACTAGTTGCCTCATGTAACCCTTCTAAACTGTAGGTATTTTTATTTTAAAATACAATGAGAATAACATCCACAGCCACTGCCCTGATTTCACATGGATGATATAAATTGTGCATAAGAAAAAAAATCTCAATTTGCAACATATAACAGGATACTGTTTTCCTCAGGGATAAATCTAGCTCTTTCTGCTCTATTACTCTGTCTCCTTGAGGTTTGTTTTGATTTTTTTTGTTTTTGTTTTTTAATGTTAGCTGCTAGACAGAATCAATCACATAAGCAGTAATCCCTTGCAAATGGAACTTAATAGATTTTTGAAAAAGCAAAATATTGACTGACTAGAGCTTAATGGCTCAGGAGCCGCATGAGTCTGGCGTGCAGATTCGCCAGCAGACAGTTTAAAAGCGCACACAAATCGAAAAGGGTAGTAAAATTCCTTTTAAGTGGCAGGCCCTGAAAAACACAGCAAGAATTTCCAGCATTAGAGTCCTTGCTATTTACATTATAACCTTACAAACTTGTCTGAGTGAGATCCTGAATGGATAACTGGCAGAGAGTCAGCTTTCACCATAGCTAAATAGAATGACATCACCAGAAAGCCAAGTAATCTTCAGATGCCCTGCAAAGTTTAGAAGTTTAGATTAGGAAAGCTGAGCATGAGACATCTTTTGACTGAAGTCATCCCACTTTCAGATAATGAGCACGCAAAGGGTATGCAGAAAATGAAAAATAGGTGTTGTTTCAAATTTAGGAAAAAGCCTCAACATATTCACTGGAATAGTCTGAGTTTGCATGTCCAAGTGGGACAAAACCTGGAACATCTCACATATTCTGTATGGAATAATTTTCTCAAGTGTTCCAGTCATAAGAAAAGATGAGAATCTAGAGCAAGCCAGGCTTTCTCATTTTTCAAACCAAGGACATGAAAGTAAATTAGGTGGTAGTTCATAATATCTACAATACCCACCCAATGTTATTTTTTGTAATAACATTGAAAACAAATATTGTCCCTACTCCAACAAACATCTTTTTTTTTAGTATATCTGTAGCCTTCCAAAGGAGAGGTAGCCTAACTATGTATTTTGGTCCTAGGAGTAAATGCAACAACAACCACAAATTAACAATTACAAGTTACAAGACGTCAATTATGGCACTAAGAACAGACAATTACTGTTCAATGTGCTTCTGTTTTGTCTCCAGTTCAGAACAAAATTTATGCAACACGAGTTTTTTCAAGCTCAAAAAACTCCAAATAACTGCTTGCAGGCTTCTGGTGGAGTTGTAAGGATATGAAATTCCATGGAGAAATAGCTTATCTGCAACTTATTATTCAAATGATCATCTGTGCATTTACACTGAAAGAATTTGTGTTTATGAATTCTACAAAGTTATCTAGCTGATCTGTATCATCTGTCTGTATCATTCCCTCAAGCTCAGCTGCTTCCTACCATCTTATTTCATGATTATTGATTAAATATGTCTAGGCAAAAGAGTTTTGTCAATATGGAAGTGTCCTTTGCTCTCTCTGAGACTTTAGCTGACTGGAGAATGCTGAACTCACCTAGAGGGATAGAACAGATGGTCCTATGTTAGAAGTAAGTACTACTTTACCAGTGGTGGGTTGCTATCGATTCGCACTAGTTTGGGGAAAGTGGTAATGGTAATGTGGCCTGAGTTGCAGAACTGGTAGTAACCGCTGGCTGGCCACCCCCCCGAACTGGTCGCCCACTCAGAAGCTTGCCCTGCCTTGCCTTCGCCATGGGCATCCACAGAACTGCCTCCTCCTGCCTAAACACAGGTAAGCATTCATGGTAGCCTACCCACCCGCCCCATCGGGCCAGTGTCCCCCAAAGCAGCTGGTGTTGCAGCTGCGGCGGGGATGGGGGGCAGCCCAGCAAGCTTCACCGCCATGTAGTGGTGAAGCTTACCGGGCCGGCAGTCCCATCCCAGCCAGCAAGCATCTCCCGAAGCCACCAGCATTGGAGCCATGGCGGGGATGGGAGAGCAGCCTGGCAAGCTTCGCAGCCATGTGGCTACGAAGCTTACCAGGCCAGTGGCCCCTCCCAGCCAGCCAGCAAAGCCTCTCCTGAGCCAGCAGAGGCAGAGCTTAATGGCTCAGGAGCCGCATGAGTCTGGTGTGCAGATTCGCCAGGCGCAGCTGGGAGCACACTAACTTTGCCCTCCCACCGCCCATCAGCAGAGGAAAGGATGGGAGAGGCCGGCTGCCAGTCCGCAGCCCCCTAGCAGAGTGGCTCTGCATGGCCCAAGCGCCAGGCTCTGCCATTGCCACTGCCACTGCCCCGGCTAGCTCCCGAGCTAGGAAGCAGTGGCCGGTTCCCCCTTTTCTTTGAAGACGTTTCGCTCTGTGGGAGCTTCTGGGAGGAGCTGAAGAAGCTTCTTGGAGGAGAAGCAAAATGTCTTCGAAGAAAAAGCAGAAAGTCCAGCTACTTCTTGGGGGAAAAAAGTGTCTTTGGGGCAACCTGGATGACTGAGAATCCCCATAGACATCCTTCATCCTAGCCTTCCTTTCTGATGCCTCCGAGCCTTGCTTGCCTTCCATCCCTTGTGGTGGTCACTCTCCCAAAGCCCATGATAGAGGAGTATCAATATGTCCTCTTGTGGTATCAAGGGTGGCTGAGGGTTCGGAGGTGGCACACACCCATGGTTTCCTGATTGCCAATTCCCAATTGGAGGAGAGACCTGGTCTGTCCCGAACTTTTGAAGCTGGTGGGCTCTGGATAAAAGTCAAAACCAGAGTTTGATGCTGACCTAGAGGTTTTTGTTGGAATCCTGGTTTAAGTTTTGGAGAAAGACTTAATTTACCCTAAGCTTGTGAGTGCTTTCATCAAACCTTAGAGTGGTTTAGAAAGAAAGAAAAGAAAAAAAGAAAGACAGAGAAAGAGAAGAGAGAGAGAGAGAGAAAGAGAAAAGGAGAGAGAGAAGAGAAAGAAAGAAAGAAAGAGGAAAGAAGGGGGG
>JANHFT010007554.1:31534-51879 GCA_032467955.1 Pseudoxenodon macrops
GGCGAACCAGGCCACATGTCCGGTAACGGTTCTATCGAACCGGACCGGACCGGGAGCATTTCACCCCTGATACAGAATCGATTGTCAATTATAGATTAAATGGAACCATAGTATGTAAAATCTGGTATTAAAGTGTAGTATTAACATGGGATGTTGCTTGTTTTCTCTCCAAATCAGACACTTACTTGAGGCCACATAATTATAATCCAGTCCAAGCCAGTCCTCTGTGCCCCACCCCCACCCCCCGGCAGCCCATTGTGGCGGGCAGAGGTACCATGGGTCGTTTTTTTCATATTTTCAGGCTGGCCTCAAGGACCAGATCTAAGCATCCTGCGGGCCAGATCCAGGCCTCGAGTTTGACACCCCTGCCCTACACCATGAAAAGCCTTTTTGTAAACTACAGACTCTTTTTCCTTCTCTTATTGCGTCCTCCAACCCATTTTCCCCTATTCATTTTACTGTTTTTCTTTTGTTGCATCTATCAGTTCTGATGCCTCCTCCACCTGTTTTCAAAGATGGTAGCAATTACTTTTGCAGATGAAAGGAGGAATGGGAAATCTGGCCTATGACATAAGATTCAGCAGTTAGTTCATGCCTCAGATATGAATAATTTATGCTCACAATTTCAAACAAGCCAAAAAAACTCTCCTCCTGTACTGCTTAGCCTCTTTTTGGGGGGGAAAGAAACACAGAAAACCATGTGGTTTGAATTATTATTCCTGGTCCTGTTCTCTTTATTGTACATTCAATTAGAAATGAACTGAACTGAAAGATGAAAATGCTTCAAGTGTCTTGTTATTCCTCCTTGTTTTGATCTTACCCATTTCTACATTTAATGACTGGATATATTTACGATGCCCATAAACCAAAGATAGCAAGATGCTGAACAGTTAAGTGTTTTTGTCAGGATTTGCTTGCCATCTTCTGCACATCTACTAAAGATGCAGGAAATCATCTTTATTTGCATATGCCTTATATTTGTGATGCTCAGTGCTTGGGTTGCTTCAAGCCTTTCCAGTAATAACAATGTTTGTCAATATTTAAAGTTATGGGATCATATAGATCAACCCAAGAACAATGGTTCCTATCATCCTTCACCAGAACAGAAGATCCAGCAGTAGTATGACAGTTATGTCCACTGACTGGTTCCAGGGGCAGTAATGTTACTGCCTGCAGATTACTGGGATTTTTCTATGGCTTCTGGATTCTGTAGATTTTAGCCTGATCCAGGAAAGTTCTTCTTTGCACAACCATTATTTCACAAGAAATATTTGTTTCTAACTCTTACTTTCCTCTCGGTTATGGATTCTTTTTACACAAGTAAGACTTGACACTGGATAAAACAAATTCTAATTTAGAAAAATAAAAAAGAAAGTGAAAGTTCATGATATACATCTGCTTGCAGCCATTCTGGAATACACTCTGTTAACGTATAACATAGTTAAAATTTTGCATATTTTAATCAGAAAATGTTTATACTGTACATACACACATTATTTACAATTGTTTTGTTCTTGAATTGTCAAATTGAAATTATGTAAATGCTGCAATTCATGTTTGATTCATCTTTAAAAGTGCTGTATTCTCCAGAACCTGCAGCACACAACTAACTTGGTGGATTTCATGATCAGATAACAACAAAAATGTGACTTGATATTAATATTTATATAAAGATGGCCTTTCCAATATTTTTCCACTTTCTCCTCTCTCTGCTTCTCTCTCAACAATCTTTGATGCCATTCAAAAGAAACCTTGAGATAACAGATGAAGACCTGAAATTGTCTCTCCTAGAGAGCAATCTTTAGTTGTGGTTTAACTTAGACTTCACTTCATTCTGTTATGAATTCTAGATGCTGTACAATCTATTAAAAGAATATAATACATTTTTTTAAAGCCTTGATTCTAACAATCTATGGATATTCTTAGCCATCTGGTCTTCTGAACAACTGAAGAAGCTTCTTGGATGAGAAGCTAAATGACTTCAAGGAAAAACAAGGGAAGTTCAGTTGCCTTTTGAAAAAGCACCATTGGGACTTGATTGTAACAGACCAAAAATCTGAATGAACAAAATAATTTTACCAAGATTCTAAGGATATGTGTTGCAGGACTGGGGTGGCATTACATCGACACAAATAGTAAATCTCAATGTTGAGGGACCTGGACAGATTGGTGAAAAGAGTATATTTAGAATTTAAAAAAAATACAAGAAAACTAATGAACCAATCTTTACCAGGTTTACTCTATAAAGGAACATACTGTAATTGAAAACTTAAGATTTTCAGAATTAGGTTTGGGCAGATTTTTGTCCATGGTTTTGGCCATTTACTTTTTCATTCAGTATCTGCTAGAAACATTCTTGTTCAATTTTATTATCATTTAGATTTTCTTTATTTAAAATGTCTCTCTTCAGAAAAAAAACGTTTCACCATAAAATATTATTGCACAGGTGGTCTGTTATGCAAAGGAATCCTCCTTTAGCATTCAGATCACAAGCTGTGGGTGCAAATATGTATATATACTGATATCCTTTAAAAATTAACAGAAATTGCATGAATTTGGGTATATCAATCAAATTTCAAGCAACAATTCTCTGTGCCAATTGAAATTCTCAAGGTTTCTGCAAGGTGAATGCTGTATATAAGGCATTCTAATAGTAAGAAGTTTATGGAGGCTAAATATTTCCATGAAAATATGGCAAATTTGGCAGTTTCAGAGTTGTGTAATATTTCCTATTGAGGTGAATATTCTAAAAATTGAGAAGTTAAGCCTCTATTGTTTAATAATTTTCTACCATTCTAATATTTTTCTACTCATCAGATATCATTATTCTTGGTAAATCTTGAGACAATGTTAAAACCCCATACAATAGATTGGATTTTGGTTCTCATCAATGTAGCCCAAATGCTTTTAGAGATGAGGACACTGAATTGAATATGCTAATCTGAATCATACTTATTAGCATAGGAAGATCTTCCAATTCAAACATTTTTTGGAAAGTAGATATCTACAGTAGTAGTACTGCCAGCATATGCTCAAAGTATGAATCATCATGGCAAATTATCCTGTCGATAAGTGGTAAAATCTGGCAGCCTCTCTAAAGCTGTCAAAAAGTCATGAGGGACTTTAATCTTCCAAAACCCCTTAAGGTGAATGTAACACCCTCTGAAACAGGAGAAATGCTAGCAAGCCAACTATTCACATTTTATCCATCTTAAAAAGTCCTGTTCTGTCCAATCCGTATTCAACCCAATAACTCCAGCTAATCTCTATTTCAAAACTCAGTTTCCTCACCTTTCAGATGGCAAGAAAAAATAGAGCCACATGTCATCAGACTATTAATGGCACTTAATTTAAATCATCAAATACTACAGACATTTCTCCTTGCCTCATTCATCAAGCGGCTATACTGCCTTCTCACTGTGGTAAGGCTGGACCTCATCCAGGGAATGCAGCCAAAGGAGACTATCCAGAAATTGTTGGGGGAACAGAAAAAATAAAAGGCCAATCAGTATCTGGGCTGACTTGAATACATTTAGAGTCTCCAGAACAGTTACTATATGTACAGTCCCTCCCTCCTTCCTTCCTCCCTCCCCTCCCTCTCATCCCTAATCAAGAAATCAAGATATCCTGGCATATATATTGTATACATTTCTCCTAATTTTATACATTTTATATATTTGCAAAATATGACTTTACTGCAAGTAAAGTTCCCTAGTATAAAAGTGCATGCTTTATTTTATTCGCAAAATATCACCATAAAGTCATGAAATGCACAAAGGTCAATAGATAATTGCATCACAATTCAATCTGTAAAGTGCAAATTATCAGACAATACAGGTAATCCTCAACTTACAACCACAATTGAGCCCAAAATTTATGTTGCTAAGTGGGAAATTTGTCAAGAGAGTTTTGCCCCATTTTACAACTTTTCTCCCCCCATTTGTTAAGTGAATCACTGCAGTTCTTAAATCAGTAATATGGTTGTTGAATGAATCTGATTTCCTCATTGAGTTTGCTTGTCGGAAGGTTTCAAAAGAGGATAACATGATTCCGGGACACAGCAACTGTCATAAATGTGAGTCTGTTGTCAAGCATCCGAATGTAAATCATGTGACCATGGGGATGCTGCAATGGTCATAAGTGTGGAAAATGGTCATAAGTCACTTTTCCCAGTGCTGTTGTACCTTTGAATGGTCACTAAATGAACTGCTGTAAGTTGAGGACCACCTGTACTCAGGGGTCTACATAGCTCAGTACCCTACTACCAAAAATTGAATGGCAAATTTCTGTCCCAACCTATTTTTCAGCATGCTAGCTTTTATTTCTAGGAATTATTTGCTTCTAAGAAACAGTTTTCCAATATGTACTAATCTGCTGGCATAAATATACAGTATGCAGTTTTCCCATATATAACCTGTTTTATCTATTGAGTCTGCAGATTTGAGGATTTTAAACACCTGAATTTTTCCCATAACATGTGCCATTCATTTGTCAATGTTATCTCAAATCAGCAGGAATATTGCCTTCAAATATATTTTTTTTCCTAAATAATAGCAGTCTATTAGCCTTTATCCAATGTTATGTGATCTTATGTATAAAACATATCTGCTTATGATCTATTGAGCAAATATGATATAAATCATTAATCAATCAATAAAACGTGTTCTTAGTTATGTAATTTAAAGGCTCCCCCACACGTGTGCTAGTTGTTTCCAGCTCTTCCGGCTCTGTTCCGGAAGGTAACAGCGCTCTAAACACCAAAGGCACAAGGAGCACTGTTACCTTCCCACCAAAGTGGTCCCTATTTTTCTACCTGCATTTTTTACGTGCTTTCAAACTGCTAGTTAGCAGAATCTGGGACAAGTAATTGGAGCTCACTCCGTTACGTCGTGCTAGGGATTCAAACCACTGTACTGCCAACCTTCTGATCAACAAGTTCCGTGTCTTAGTCACTGAGTCACTGCATCCCTCTAGATATGTAGAGTTTGACTAATAATATGTTCTTGAGTTTTCTCCTTACCAACCCCATGCTGACTACTCTATTGTTTTCTGCATTCATCTTTCTACCTTAATTAAAAATGGGGATATTTTTCTGGTTCTATTTCTCTGGATTATAATCAATGTTCGTATTGTAATTTCTAAAGTATTATAGATAGAGATCCTTTTATAATTCTACAATTAACTCATCTGATCTTTAAAACCAGAGCTTATTTTTTTCTTTAAAAAAAGTTCTCTAAATCTATCTTGGAGGGGGGGGAACTTATTGTATTATTGATATTCTTGTCCCAATTGAACATAACTGTTCTTGGGGTGAAGATAAGGCAACTCAAATAATGATTAATTCAATCTTCACTTAAACTCTAATAGAATATCAGCCTGAGCACACACAAATATAAGTTATTTTACTTGTCTCGGTACCTCTCAAGAGCCTTAATTCTTTCTGGGTCTGATATTTTAAAAGTGCCAACTAATCTATTACCTTGAGTTACATATTATTCCATTTTAAAATATTATCAGAGAACTTATGTGTATCTCCTATTTTCCATTCTTATGTAAAAGTTTTTGAATTCTCCTCTTCTTAAATTCTAGCTATGGAATCTCACACAACTTTTTAAGTTCTCTGAAAATCCAATTTACACAACTAAATAGACTCAATTCTGATAATCCGTGCCATTATAAATACCATGATGATGTCTCTGTTCCTCAAGGTTCTTTGTAATTCCACTTCATCAAATATATTCACCTTTTAATCAAAATGCATCCTCTTCTAGATTCAGAAAAATGAGGTTGTCAACAAAGCAAAATGAAGAAAAAATAATAACGAATGTTGCAGTAGAATGTTGTCAGAAATACTGGAATCCTTCATTGCAAGCAAGACTTGCTTCTATTGAAGTTTTGTCACTTGTTTCAAAAAAAAAATTATTGTGTTTTCCAGAAATACAGTGTTAGTTTCATATTCCCAATTTTCAACTGAATTTCCATTTTCACTTTAATGATTTTGATGCATAAGAGCATACAGTATTTGTGGGCATATTATGTGCAGAAATTGATTTAATTCAGATATACACAATATGTAGCCAAGGAACCTATGTGACCTCTGGGAGCAATCCTCTTATCTGCTTCAAAACCTGTTAAGTAATTGCATTATCTCAGTGTAATTAATTTCATGTAATTTAATATGATTTAAAGGTATTTAAATTCTATTAAATTTAGCTTTCCTGTCCATGTTTTACATACTGTTTTGCAATATGCCACTTTAAGCATGTGATTGAAAGGCTTGCTGTAGCCTTCAAGTTTGAAAAAAACAGCACACTTTTATAATTTTAATAGTTGGTGTTTGTTATTTGTTTAATGGCTCTTGCTTTGTGGATGTTCCTATTAGAGAATTTTACTCTGGGTTATATGTCGATTTAACAGTTTTAGCTGTTTGTGTGTCTTTTTTAGTTTTGGCAACTGTCCAAATCCACTGAAAGTGGGTGGCCAATAAAATGACACAAATCAATAAAACTACAATCCGTATCACACTAAATTTCAATAATCTTTATTCTCACTACACTAGGATTTCAACTCTATTATTTGTCTCCTATATTCTATACAGTAAACCTCAAAGACCATGAATGAGGCGCATTTCTCCTGATTTCATCGCTACGTTTACCTGCAAATGCTTAGGTTCCATCTCTTGTTTTTACTTATTTGTCTTTAACGTAGCAAGCCAAATAAAGGAATACATACTTAGAAGCATCAAACAGTACAATCTACATGACATATAGAGAGCCACTTTGGTGTGGTGATTAAATCATCAGGCTAGAAACCAGGAGACCATGAGTTCTGCTTTAGACACAAAGCCAGCTGGGTGATTTGGACCAATCCCTCTCTCTCAGCCCTAGGAAATAGGCAATACCAAACAACTTAAAAAAAGGCCTTGCCAAGAGAACTGCAGGACTTGTCCAGGCAATTCAGAAGGAGTCAAAAACTGACTCAGAGGCAATGGAAAAGAAAAAAAAATACATATGCATAATGCATCAATCCCCAACTGGGGAAGCTTACCCTGGGCCTTTATGAATTCAAAGCATCCCTGTTGTCTGTGATTTCAAGAAGAACTGTAATGTTCACAGTTTGTAATAAAGTAAACAAACACTTTGCAACTCAATTCATCTTGCTGGACAGTACTGCATTTTGCTTCAAATGACTAACTACTTCATTACCTAATGTAATCTCATGATAAAAATCATTAAATTTCTCTTTACTTTTGCTTTAACTTTTACATTTGCTTTCTCTCTGGTGAGGAAGAAATTATCCAAGCAAAAGGAAGTAACAGCAAGATAAATCACTGCTTCGTTATCCCGTAATCTAGTATATATAGCACATAGCAGTTTCATTCAATTAATCTATGACTTCCTCCTTGCAACTGGGTCTAAATGCGAACATGCTGGTTACAATATTTGGTGGACTACAGGATTTCCCCCCCCCAAAAAAAAAATGCCTTCCTTCCCTCCCATGCCTAGCTTTATCTATCATCCAGCTTGATGAAAAATTCTGGGATACTATAATTTATTTTTATTTTTTTAATTACATGGCACCCTTCAAAACAGAATTCTCCCAGAATGGCTTACAATATATTGAAATTGCAATCTCACCTTTTAAATTAAAAAGTTTAATTTAGGTTTACATTAGACTAAAAAATACAAGCATTAAAAGGGCAGAAATTAATTTATTCTTTATACCAATCATTTAAAATGACATGGCATTATATTAAAAGGTACAGAAGGATAAAAATACCTTGTCTGGTGCCAGAAAGATAATAAAATCAGTTCTGGCATGCCTCACTGGGAAAGCCAATCCAAAGCACCAGGGAGACTACCACAAACAAGACCTATTTGGGTACAGTCACTCATCACACATTTGGGGGGGGGGAGAGGAGGCTGTTAAAACAAGCATTTAGCAGGACATAGTGGAGGAGGCTTTCTGTAACATTACTCCTAAGCAATTAGATTCTCCTCATACTATAGATCCAGAACCCAGGTCTTTCTTTTCTAGCGTTTTAATCTATTCCAATACAATAGGAGAAAGAAAAAAAAATTTTTAGCCCACAAGGCTGGTCTACTGATGATTTAGTCTTAGGAGATTCGTATGCATGTGTACATACAACTTACTTACTTACTTACTTACTTACTTACCTACTTACTTACTCTTCACATATTGCTGCTCTCACATACTGACAGTTGAAATGCTGCAACTGTACTTAATAGAACCTTCTGGGAACTGAAACTCTATGACCACTCATAGACCCCTCAATATTTGTCACTCAGCATAATCAACTGAGTGTTCTTTCAACATCTGTCATTGCCTGTTAGCAGACGTGTGATTACAGTGGCAATTCAGGCCGGGTAAAGGACAGCAGCACTGAAACGGAGGTGGTATAATGTTCTTGGCAACACTAGGAAGTGGTTTGTCACTGATATTTTTCCAGCTTCCAGTCTAGTCTAAATCCTTGGATGGGCAACAGGTCCAACTGAAGCCTCCTAGGTATTTCCCATCCTAAACTGTTTTCACAATTCCAAAACAAAATCATGGATTGGACAGAGCTATTTACTGGACTAATCAGCAAAGCAGAACAATAATAATCTCTCTCTCTCAGAATTCAGAGTTTCCTTCTGAATAATGCATGCAAAGTAGCTTTAAATAGCAAAAACTGTTGTTGCATACAGAGTTGACATGACAGACAGTCTGTTGCAAAATAAAGTATAGGAGGGAGGGAGGGAGGGAACATTATAACAAGGGAACAGAAGGATTCCTGAATAGCCAGGTTTGTGTCTCTAACAAGTTAAATATGTTTAATATAACTCTAAATAGAAAATGCATATTATGCAACTGTAGAATACCGAATATAACTGTTCAGCACGTCAGCATTCATTGCCTCAGTAGTGCAAATCATGAAATGGGGAGAAAATATAATTACCGATGAAAATCAACCCAAATATTAGCCAATGTGCTTGCGTGTTTTTTTTTGTTTGTTTGTTTTAATCGTGATTCTGACCAGTATATGGAGCTGCACGCTGACAAGCCAACTGCGAGCACACACAGGATTCTAGGCTTGAAACGAACTACTCCCGCTCTCTGCTGCTTGCAGATGTCCCTTCTCCCTCTCACAGACACAATATTGTAAACTTCTAGTAACGCAACGCCCAAAGACACCGACCCGACTGAAAACCCTTCGGGGCTATTCGATCCGCGGCAGGAGATGCGAGGCCGCGTCACGGGTCACGTGTACCGACTTTGTGCCCAGTTCTGCCCTTAAGCTTCTTACGAACCTCCGTTCTCTACCAGTCCGTATAAATTATGAACGCCTGCCAAGACGGCCCCCCCTCTCCCCCCCCTCGGGCCTAGCCTAACCCACTTCCACAACTTTACCTGCGATAATCGCCGGATTGCTCTGCCCCCCCTCGGGTTTCACCCAAGCTTCGATGGTGAATTCGCCACGGGGCAGCTCGGCGAGGGCTCCCGGCCGCAACACTAGTTGCTCGGCTCTGCCGGAGAAGTAAAGTGCGGCGACGGAATCCGGCGCCCAACCCGCAGCTGGGGCAGAAGGGCCGGCTTTTGCGCTTTGGCGTAGCGGGAAAACGTTGCTCTCTTCCCACGTGTCTTCCACGCTGCTCCCGTCGGAACTGGGAGCGCGGCGGAGCCTCGAGGGCGCCGTTTTGTGCCCCGCCGACGCCCCCACAGTCGGACGCGGGTAGCTCGCATAAGGGTGCTGAGGGAGAGTCGCGGCTCTGGCTTTGCTAACCCAGCAGGGCTCCCCGTCCAGGGACGCCGCAGACCGGCATACGCCCTGCCTTCCCCAGGAGGGGTGGCCGCCTTTTAACGCCAGCAGCCACACGACCGCCGCCAGGAGCGACGAGGCAGGTGGACCAGCCATCCTCCAACGCGCAGCTTTCGTTCGGCGCTCTCCTGCTTTAGGCCCTTCCCGAACCCGACTTGATCCCTTTCACGGGATGGTTTCTTTGCTCCGGAGCGCTCCTAGGCTTAGGTTGTGTTTGGCCTCTGATCTCTCTGCTTGGCGCGCCGAGGAAAGATTTGGAGCATCATTTCGGCCAGCAACGCCCTTCCCAGAAGGCTCCGTGAGGACGAGTGGCCGCCCGCGGCATCGTTAGAGCATCCTCAAAGCCTCTTTGTTCGCTCCCTCCGCGATCTCTCGCGCTTTCTCTCGCGCTCTCTTTCTTTCTGCCTTTCGGGCGCTCAGGTGCGAGTCTTCCTCCTCTTCTCCAAAAAAAAGCTGCGCTCCTGAGGTCAGAGGCAGGTTAGTGCCGACCGTCTGCCGGTCCCGTGCTGTGGGTATCCCCAATTTTTTTCAGGTGATGTGCAGCTAGGAGTCCAGCTGGATTACTGAATAAGAGAAACAAAGGTAGCCAGGCAAGGATTGGATCGCAGGAGTTCCCCTACCTTCTTGAAAAGATTGATGCTGCTGCTGCTATTGACCAGCCTCATAAATTCTGTCTTGTTACTCCACCTCCCTGCCCCTTCTATCTTGAACCCCACCTTCCAAATCCATGGCTCCTCCCCACTGCTTTGGGAATTGCTTGCAGTTTCTTTGACAGCTTGGTCCTCACTAAGGACTTTATTGGTTGGGGAAGATGGAAGCCAAAGTCTCTTCTACTGTATCTGCTGTGATCAATAGGGCTTATTTCCAAGAGACAGTACCTAAAGGGGCCACCACAGAGAGAAATTGGAACTTATTTCTGACTGTTGGGCTTGATATGCTTATTTTTTAAAGTACATAACAAGGCAGGCAGCAGCCCTGCTTCCCATCTCATATCAGTGTTTGCTGCACTGCACAATTACTTTTAGCCCAATGTACATTTACTTGAGCACAAGGTTCCTTCAACTCATTGGTACCCAATTCCCAGTAAAACATATGCTGGATTCAACTACATGCAAAAAGATAGGTGTTTTAACTTACAGATAACTATGTTCACCCTCTAGATTTGGAATTATGTGGTGTTAAGAATTGCTGAAGATCTTTGTCCTCAATACAGTTGCACAGAAGCATATCTTGCCAAAAAAACATGTTGATGGTACTTGATCTTCCAATAAAATCCTGACACTAAGAACTTTGTCTTTGGGTAGTCTGGAACAATTCAAACAGTCCAAAGAAATGCTCTGGACCTGCTGCTTGATTCCTGTGCTTGTTTATTCTGAAGTAAGTCCCATTGAGTTCAGTGGAATGTACTCGTTTCAATACAACATTGAAGCTTTAACCAGAAGATATTGAAGAAGAAAAATGTGCTTAGAAGAGAGGGCATTTTATGATTCATTTTATGTAAGTCAGTAATGCCAAGATCCAATTAACAGTTCAATTCAAAACTATTACATTCAATCAAACCCTTGCAGTTGGCTCCAAAGAGATGCCAATAACTCTCTAAGCAGCCCAGGAGAGATCTCCACTTGCAGCTGATATGCTGAGAATCATTTGGAATAAAATAATTAGTTAATACTAAACATTTGCTGGAGATGAGCAACAAGATTATTGCCTTCCAAAATATGGGGTGGAGTTATGAAACTTCCATCTCCTCCAGACTGGTGCAGAGGCCAAACAGCCAAAGTAACAGAGGAAAGCTGTCTGGTGTGGCCGGCGCTATACAGTCAGGTGGAGTTACACAACACATTGAATCTGGTGGTGGCAGAGTGAATGACGTGCACACAGAACTTTACTAGAAACACACAGGCTGCTTTTGACGTGCAACACACACAGCTCATTAACACACCCACACAATTATGACAACATCAAAAAGAATTCAAGTGGCATCATCCTTTGGCCAGGTTGTTTATCTCTTTTCATCTCCCCTCTATCTCCTAACTGAGGAAAAGATAATTCATCTGGCCAAAAATTAAAATCAGATGCAGATCTCCAAAGCTGAGGGTATTCTTGCAGATTTCAGATCAGGCAATATGGTAAAGCCTTCATCAAACTCCAGGATTGTGTGTTTGTGCACTGTCTGCATACATCACATTTGTTTGCCTTTCTTTTTAAAGCAGAAATAACATTTTTCCTATCTAGGTATAAGAACAGATGATCTGCAAATGAATGTTTATAGATGCACTTGTTTCTTCTTTATAGAAGATGATGTCCCAAAATACTATTTTCTAAGAGCAATTTCTTCATACTGTCAGCATTCCTTAGCCACATATCTTAGTTGACCTCATGAATTGTCATATTAAAGATTTTGCTTCTTCTTAAATAATTGCAAAACTCAGGAATTTCAACTTAAGATATTGTGGCTGGAATTTCACCTTAAGAATA
The DNA here is from genome assembly GCA_032467955.1 of Pseudoxenodon macrops. Classification (NCBI taxonomy): domain Eukaryota; kingdom Metazoa; phylum Chordata; class Lepidosauria; order Squamata; family Pseudoxenodontidae; genus Pseudoxenodon; species Pseudoxenodon macrops. The sequence goes on from JANHFT010007554.1 coordinate 43,833, forward strand.
AAAGAGCTGCCACTCAAATGAAAAATAGCAAAGTGTAAAAAGACTGGAATATCTAGGCCATAGAAGACAGGAATGAAAAGAAAAAGGACGAAGATCTATAAATAACAAAAGAACCTTCTACCCTCTCCCAATAGTCTCTTATATGCTCAGGACTTCAAAATCAACACAAGCTATGTTTTAAATAACAACATTGGTTCTTGCTACTTTATCCACTCATTTAGAAAACAAAAAAAACAAACCAGGTTTTATAAATAAGAGCTCAACTCTTGTAGAATTCATTCATACCGATTTTTAAAATAGCAGCTGCTCTCAGAGCTCCCTCCAACCCTCAGTTGAAATCTGCTGTGCCGCATGCATGCTTTTTCCTCTGCACTGCTCATTTCATGCAAACCAGACAGTTTTCATTCCTGACACCACAAAAGTACTAAGGACTGACAGCCTTTTCCTCGCCTCCTTTCTTTTTGCTCAGGTGCCTTGGATTTCCTTCCTGCAAAAACTCTGCTAACATCACATTCTTGGCACCCTGACTTCGTACCATCTCATATTCTCTGCCTTTAAATCCAGGAAGGAGTAAAGGAAAGTCTGGAACCCAGGCGTGCTTTTCGTCAGTTCCACTATGTGAAGTTTACAAAGCCAAATAGGAAAATGTTTCTCTCTCTACTTCCCCATCCCCAGTCTAAGGTTTTGGGCAATCCTTCCCTCTTCCTTTTGAATTTAGCTTAAAGCAAAACTTCTGTTTGATATGTGCCCCCTAGCTTCCCTATGCAGTACTTACCCTGCAGCAATCACTGCCCTCAGAGGAGACACACGCACACATACTTTGAAAGTGTTTTAAACCCACCGACAGTAAGAGAGGAGGAGGGAAAAAACCACTTGTGCCAAAAATAGTCCATTTAAGGATGGGTGGGGGAGAACTTCAGAAAACACTCTATTTTTAAAAAAATCATGTCCTGATTTTACACAAGTAGGGGTCTTCAAAGGCTAGCATGAACTGTTTTGAAATCTCATGGTTGAATTACCCCTCTCTCTCTCTCTCTTGCTTTTTCTTTTCCTGTATTCAACTCTTTTTCTTCTCTCCAAAGCACTATCTGTGGCAATCAGGCAAAAGCAAGGTTGCCAGCAAAAAGCTGGGAGTGGGAGGCCCCTTCTAGGGTACAGGCTTTCAAATCTGGAAAAAAAGGAGAGAGAGAGAGAGAGAGAGAGAGAGAGAGGCTTGAATGGAATGGATTTAAGGAAGTTTCAACAAGAGCTGCCTTTTTTATTCCTTGAAAAAAAATTGGGGGTGACCAAAAGCAGAGAAGAGGTTATGACAAAATTGATTGGAAAAGTTTAGTGGATGGAATTGAGAAGGCAGGAGTGGAATCTCATTTAGTGCAGGTATATACTTATAAAGAAAGTGCATTAGAAGGAATGGCTGGATAAACAGGGAGCAAGAGGGAAAACACTGCTCTCCTCTCTGCTGTGGGAAAAACAAGGACAAAGAGAGCTTCAGAAAGAGAAGGATTTGAATCTGGGACAGAGGAGGACCTGACTACCAGCTAATAAGATGAAAGGTGAACACCCCAAACACACACACATATTCAAGAATTATGTTGCAAAGATAGGAGTTTGATTTTGTTCCCCCTTAACTACTGCTATTCCTGTTTTCTTTTAAATCAAGAAGTCTAAATCATACGTAAATATGCTTATTTAGAAATAACATCTGCTAAAATAGATAAGATTTAAATATGAGAAAATTTGGTATAGAAAGTATAAATTTAAAAAACAAGATTACGTTAGGTGGCACTGTATTTGATCAGTATTTGATCAGCCTTCCCCTGGAGAAGTGCTCACTTTGGTTGCAGGGCTATATAGATAATATTCCTATGTATTTTCCATTTCTACATATAATGTTTTGAAGGCAGACGTAGTTTCTTGAGAAGCATGGACTGCTTTCATTTCCTGTTCTTATGAGGGGATTTCCACATGTGAGGCCTAATTGACATTTTTCTACTTACTGTCCTCACAGTATAAATTCAAAGCCTAAATTGGCAGGCATGTCTTTTTTACTTAATGCAAGACAGAGAGCCAATAGAATTCAGAAGCACGCTTTCAAATATTATGTTGGTCAAACATATTTGTTTTATGTTCTTGCAAATCCTCCACAAGTCAGCCACTGTGGGCTTAAAGGCATTCTTACTTTGATTTTTAAAAGCTGCTTCCACTTTTCACTTTTTTTCACAAGTAATAAAGGATTAGAAGAATTTGTCTCTAAAAGCTATTACTAAGGATCCTGGGTGTTGGGGAAGGGGGGGGTGCTGTCCGTAAATAATTTAAGAATCACAGCACATAATGAAACATTTCAGCCTTTATCTTTTGGCCTCTTCCTCCAGAATTACTAGTTTATTTACTGCACATGTAACAAACTTGACCACTGCCTTCCAGCCAAGTGCATTTATTTTATGACACAGAGTGAACCAGCAATAAAAAAGTATATTCATAACACTTCCAATCTTCTGTCGACTTTTCTTCCCACTCTGCCTGCAACAGGCTAGTGACAGGATACTTTTAATGGACTAATGCTGGCATATCTGGTTAGAAAAACTGGGGGGGGGGGAATCAGCACTTGGCAGAAATGTCAGGAAACTATTATGTTAAAAAGCAATTTACATAAATGGCTATCTAATCCTCTTTTCTCAAAATCTAGCACACATTGAGCCACCACCTGAAATTCTAAAGAAGCAGATAAACATGGTTTTTTTTTAATTCACAATTTTTGTGAAGAATCTGCAATATCCAAATGCCAAAGGTCCTTTCTAGAAAGAAACAAAGGGAGTTAATATTTGTCATTTATGGGGCCTAAATTAGCAGCATAATTAGAATTCACACTCAAGTAAGCAAGGCTAAGAATACCTCAATAATGAGACACCAAATGCAATTTGGACAAACATCTCAAAAACCTTTAAACTAAAGTAATAATGTACTGGCAAATTATTGTATTTCTATTTACAAATCTTCAAAACGATGCACACAATCTACTTCAGGTCTAAGAGTTGTAAACTGAGCAGTGTCAGGAGTGGTATTCACTTACTTTCCCTACTGGTTCGCAAATGTGAGCATGCGGGGATGCTTGCTACGCTCACACGCACCCCTTCCACGCATACACATAGCCTTCCCTGCATGTGTTTTGCTAGTGCATGCAGCTTGCACACATGCAGGTAGCTTGAAAACATGCCTAAATAGGACAGCATAGCGTTGGAGCAGGTTGCTACACCCACAGGTCGCTACTACCCGAACCGGTCCGAACCGGCAGAATACCACCTCTAAGTAATGTGTATATTTCAAATTAACATTAACATTAAGTTGTTTGGAAAAAAATAGTAATCTTGTCAACAAAGATGTTAAAAATAATTTAGAGATATTAAGAAAATGCTTTACTTATTGTATCATTCAGAAAGAATCTGGTAGTATCTTTCAACACTAATGATTTATTGCAAGGCGCAAACTTTCATGAGCTGCAACAGATGAATGGTTACCTTATTTGGTTATTATAGACTTAACACCTACATTGTCATACACTATAGATCATTATCAAAGTGAAACATTTTTCAGTTAGAATGTTATTAAGAACTAGACAGCCCATGTCCCTGCTGGGTCATTGTTTCAGAGATATTTCCATAGCTAAACAGAAAAACAGAATGACCACGGATGGACAAAAAAGCAGTGGAAGCAGAAGAAACCTCTGACTTCCTGCCGGCTTCCCCACTGCGTTTCCTTGTGGAAAGCTTGCAGGAAGCATTGGAAACCAACCTACCTACCGACCAACCTACCTTCCTTCCTTCTCTCCCACCCATTCCTGCCAGCTTCCTCATTTACTTTGCTTATGGGAAGCTTGCAGGGAGAAAGTCAGTGAAGAACTTGCAAGTCCACGGCTAGACAGTTGCTTAGTGGGAGAGGGAGCAAAGGGATGTGTGGGGATATGAGTTGGGAATAATACATGGGTTATGTGAGACGTGCTACATAAGGAGAGAAGGGTGTATTTGCGTGTGTAAGAGATGTCATATGGGTTGGATAGGGCACATGGGGAGTTGGCTTAGGACAAGAAGGGTGCATGGTAGTGGTCATGGGGATATGTGAAAGCTGCCATGTGGGTCAGGGCGAGTGCATGGGGAAGCAGCATGGAAGAAGAAAAAGGAGTGGACATCATGAGGGAATGTGAGATCTGCCACACAGATTGGTGAAGACATGCAGGGAGAGGTGTAGGTTTTGGAGGCATTCTTTAAAGTAGCCCATTTAAGCCACCTTGGTTCAAAAACTGTTGTCCTATGATGTACTGTTTCACCCTGTTAAGGGTTATGAGAAAGAGAGTTCTAATGGTGTATAGATTTGCAAAGAACAAAATAGAATACAAGGTACCTGGCTCAAGAAGGAATCTAGGTGTCCTGGTGGATCATCATTTAAGTATGAGTCAGCAACGTACTGCAGCTGCCAAAAAAGCCAATGCAGTTTTACTCTGCATCAACAAAGGGAGAGCATCAAGATCATCTGAAGTGATAGTTCCACTCAATACTGTACTAATGAAGCCACTGTCAGCCCTGGAGGCCATCTTATTCTTTGGATCTTCAGGACTGCCACACTTAGTGTCGTGGGAAACTGGGAGGGGGGATTGCATGGAGTTGTGGGGATATCTAGCCATAATAACATTCCTTTCTCTGAGAGCAAAGGACATTCGGCCTGCACCTGGAGTGGTGTGACTGGGAGTCTTCTCCAGATGGGACGGTGCATTGATTGGACCATGTGATGGACATGTGGGTGCAGGACAAGGGACTTGGGATTTCTTTTGGGTGGGGAAAACCTGGAAGCTTTCAGATTCGGGTTTTCCCAGAGGTGCCAATATGACATCTCTAATAAAATGGAACTTTGAGGAATTTTTAGCCTTGGAGTCTTCTTGTGTTGGGGATGTTACTTGGAACCCTGACGGCCACATTTGAAATACTCATCAGTGCTGGTCATCATGATACAAAAAAGATGGTGAGTCCCTAGAAAGGGTGGAAAGAAAAACAACAGAAATGATAAGGGAAGGAGGCTAAACCATGTGATGCTCCATCATACGATGGAGGCTAAATCATATGAACAGCTAAGGTATGTTTAGCTAATGAAGTAAAGGCTCAGGGGAGACATGATAGCCATTTTCCAATACTTGAAAGGCTGTCACATGGAATAGGTCATTGATTTTTTAATTCTCTATAGCACCTGAGGAAAGGACAAGAAGCAATGGATGAAAACTCATTTCAACCAGGCAATAAGGAGGAATTTCCTGACAGTGAGAATGATTAATCAATGGAACAGCTTGCCTCCAGGTGCTTCATCATTGGGGGTTTTCAAGAAAAGATTAGACAATCATTTGTCTGGGATGATATAAGGACTCCTGCCTTGGATAGAGGGATGGACGAGAAGAGCTCCAAGGTCCATTCCATCGTAATGATTTCTATGGTATGGGGAAAAGAGCACATTAAAAAATATATGATAGTAAACATGAGAGTAGAAAATTTACAGAAGTTCTGTTATGTGCTTTTTATAGAGTTTAGCTATTAGAGATTCTCCATTCCCGAGAGAAATTTTATGTTTGTTTCTTTATATTCGTTTTATTATTTGTATAAATAACTTAAGGTGGTGAACACACAGAATACTCCCTCCTCTTATTTTCCCCACAACAACAACAAGCGAGGGGAATTAGGCTGAGAGAGAGAGTGACTGGCCCAATATCACCCACTCTATCCAACAATCTCCTGGTTTTTAGTCTGATAGCTTAACCACTAGAACAATTTTTACTCCATTCCAAATAAGATTTAGCAGTTTATATGCTCACAAACTATTAATAATTTAGAAGGTGACAACAAACAACTAAATGCAATTAATGCATAAATCTGTTACATATTAACTAGAACATGTTAGTTAAACAAATAAATTATATGTCCAATTATACCTGAAAAAGTTGGAGACAGAGGAAGAGATATAGGGCAGCCACTCCCAGGGTGTGTGCGTTAAAGTTAGAGTAGTAAAGGTTTAGTTTGACAAGATTCTGCTTATTGGATAAAACAAATAAAGAGCAGAACTTTGACTGTCTTATTCTATGTCATTCTTATTTTGGCATAACATATACACATTTTTACAAATTCTTTTAGATTAAAAAAAAATCAGATTCTTTCTTGAACCATACAAATCATACAAAACAACTTATGCTTCCATAAAGTCCAGTGTTACTTAAATGGAAAAGCAAGCATGTGGAGATGATTTCATCCATGCCTTTCTCTATAACACTGTCATGTTCTGTAGTGAAGGTTCAGTGAAAATAATGGTATGTAAATACCTGTTCACGCTTAACTCCCCACATCTAATACATAATATGATATATGAAGAAGATATAGCCTTCCCATTTTCATGCATAGAAACAACTAAGGATAGAGTTGTGACAAATTTGTATGATTGCAAGTGAACTACCCAAGAAGTAAAATGGCGGGGGGTGGGAGAAAGAATGTACCCCTTTTTCTTCCCATCAGCCCAGGACCTACTCAATACTGCTGTCTATGACATATTCCTATGATCTATTATCTACTATGTAGTTGCTATACTTTGAAGTTGAGAAGTTAAGAAACCGAAATACTTTTTTTATTAAACTTTTGTTCTGCATTAAACTATTTTCGGTATTTAGTAATGATCTTCTAATAATGTGTGTGTATGAGAGAAAGAATATTAATGCATTAAGTAAATAATGATTTTTAAATACAGTGTTTTAATTTTCACAGTAGTCTGGATATTGATGATGCAGTATTACCACTAATTATCTCAAAAGGCATTTCTGGACATTTCAAATACTGGAAAAAAATTATATGACAGGCCATCTAACAATAATTTTAATATTGCATGTGCTTATGTATATATGCATATATGTACATAAAATATGACCATCATTGTTAATTGTTTTAAAATAATGAATAACAATACTTACTTGTCAGGCATGAAAGACCTGGTCCACACATAAAGGTCCAATTAAACTGATTTATTGCTAAACAGCTTATACACAGGAATCCTCTCAACTAATGGTTAGTAGCTGCTTGGAATTAAGAGTCAATGGAATTCAAGGGGGGGTTGGACTCAGTCTGCTTGTGTTGTGTACATTACTGGCCAGCAAATACTGAATGATGAAAAAGTAAGTGAGTATCAGTTTTATCATTTTTTCACCGTATTTAAATTAGTCTGAGTTGGGACATTTAATACAGTGTAATGCAGTTATGATGCTTTTATAGTTTTTTCATACCACTTATAGTGGAGTTCTCTTTTCTTAATAGTGTGTTTTAAAAATCTTGTCTTTCTTCAATCAATTTTTCTATATCTTTCCAAAATTATTTTCTATAAATGTCTGATCTTGTCAAAATTGCCCTTAAATGTATGAACATGTATGAAGGAAAACGTCTTCAAAACCTCTCCTTTTGAGGGAAACAAGATTCACTATGTATGCTTGTTTTACTCAGTTTAAATTTCTTTTGTTGAAAAAATCATTGTTCTTCCAAATCTAACATGAAAGTTAAATTATCATTTCTCCCATGAGTTTTACTATTGCATTACACTTCCCATTCTTGTTATTTAATTCATCAGTTTGTGTTTTTTACTTTTTAAATTTAAAGAAAATGTTTCCATTTTATTTATTTATTTATGTATTTATGTATGTATGTATGTATTTATTTATTTATTTAGCATATATATGACTACAGACAGAGTATAAACATGATTGTGAATACATAAGATGTATAAGCTTGGTTATGAGTACATGAGATGGTTACGAATACGTGGGGACATTAGGACAGGGACGGTATGCACGCTGGTGCGCTTATGCACGCCCCTTACAGACCTCTTACGAATGGGGTGAGGTCAACAGTAGACAGTCTAAGGTTAAAGTTTTGGGGGTTTGGGGAAGAAACTACAGAGTCAGATAATGTATTCCAGGCATTGACCACTCTGTTGCTGAAGTCGTATTTTTTGCAATCAAGTTTGGAGCGGTTTACGTTAA
>JANHFT010007555.1:12042-23304 GCA_032467955.1 Pseudoxenodon macrops
TGTTGGGGGCAATATGCTGACTCTGTAAACCACTTAGAGAGGGCTGTAAAGCACTGTAAAGCGGTATATAAGTCTAAATGCTATTGCTATTGCTTTCCCAGCCTATATAGGGAGGCTTAGGATAAAGTATAGCTCTTTCTGCATGCAAAGCATATATTTAATTACTGAGAGAAGGCCCATACCCAGAAACAAAAATTACTGGTTTTGTTCTGGAGGAATGCATATTGACCTTGTGAGGAATGCAGAAGGAAACTTCCACTCCCATCAAATGATTACTGGGTTGCCTGCAATCTCGGTGTTCCCAAAAAACCTTCCTTACCCCTTTGGGTCCAGGAGATCTCTGACTTTCTCATTATAAATCTCCATGTAGGATACTTCCACCTTAAAACTCTGCTCTTCACTCTCCTCTTGCTGGGCTCTTTCAAAGAGACTGCTGCAGAGCCGAGGTATTAATCCAGGTTCATCACCTGTGCCCATCATTGTGTAGGATTTTCCAGATCCTGCATAAAAGAGAAAGAAAATATGTTTTAAGAAATTAAAAATGGCGGGAAAGCCGGTGAAGTCTTACTGAGGACCTTTATAAATACAATCTACAAGCAGATTTAGGTAACTCTTCCATTATTAGTGATGAAAAGATGAAGCAAAATTATTATTCTGAATTCATGGGAAAGAGTTCCTTTACAAATATATAGGCAGACATTTCATGCCCTACAGAGTGTAAATAAATGGTTATAGTTCTATAAACCAAGTCTAATTGAATTTATGGACTGAGCTGGATAAATAAATGACTATAACTATCTTGTTTCCTCTGATCACACAGAAAAAAATGGGTAAATATACAAAACTGGTTTGTCAAATTGCATAGGTAAGTTGGAGCACTGTAGCTGTCTCCTTGGGCTGTTACGCCAAGGTCAGTTATACCACTGGCAGGAGATGCTTATCTAATGTGGAAAAGAATCAAACTGTGGATAAATAAGGGTTATTATCTGGTTGCATCCCTACATAACCAATATTATCCTGGATCTACAGCTCTTTTGTTTGCTATATAAGTTAAACAAAATATATCAAGGAAAGTCAAGAATAGGAAACTCCTGTCCTCAATCCATGGCTATCATAAGTATTCTCTTGCTATTATTCTGTGCCCAATAGTAACCAGTATCTTCAGTGGCTAATGAGAAAGCAAAAATACAAGCTGTTTTCCCCCATCACATCCCCCCTTCTCTCCCTTTTCCTCCCCCCCCCCATTCTTATATTTCTCTTAACCTTACTGTCTTTCATATTACCTTTACCAAGCTGGAGCATGAGAAATACAGTCAACATTAATATTTTTTGTTTAAAAATGTCAATAAAATATCTGGCTCCTAATTATAAGCCCCCATAGTAGGTTTCATTCATTTAGCATTTTAAGGAGGAGTGAACAATGTTTCTGCAACTCGTCTCTGAAAGTTGCAATGGTTGAAGCTGATAATAACTTCTAAATAGGTCATATAAAATTTTCAGCTGTCTTCTGGTAGGTGGAGTTAAACAGCAAAAATGATGCCTGGCGCCTTGTAGACACTCATGGAAATAGTTTTCCTTCTCATAGAAGTAAATCAATTTGATCCAGAAAGATTTCGGTTTTATTAATGAGAAAATTTTATTATGGTTCTTAAAATCCTTCCCAAACTCTAACATTTTGGTCTTGCTAATTTCTGGAGTATACTAAGGGCTGGGGGGGGGATCCTTGGGGGTCTGTAGGTTGGGAATAAGTTGCTTTTGATATTGCATACTTTGCTCCAATGAGAGCCAATTTGGTGTAATCTTTAAAGGCAGCAGACTAGAAATGGGGAATCTGACTTCTAGTCCTCCCATAGCATAAAACTGTCAGGTGCAAGAAGGCAGGGACCCAGGATACAGTTCAAAAGTGCTACAGGTTTATTTCATACTACCTACGCACAAGAATCTGAACGGTCAAGGCAAATTGGCACCAGATAAGAGTCAATGCACTTCAAGGATGGGGACTAGATATAGGTCTCTTACCGGGAGGATAGAGACCCCAAAGCGATGATGCGTTCGACCCTGCCCTTGTGCTCAACCTAGTCATCTCCTACAAAAACTAGTTGTGTGATTTTGAGTGCTAGGAAGAAGATGACAACTATTTTGGCTACTTCCAAAATAGTTGTCAAGAAAAAACTACCAGGAATCAGGGTCGACTCAAGGAGCCATTGTAACAGTTTTATCTATCGATATTACACCAGGCCTGTTTTTCTGTTCTCTTTTTATTGTAGTTTAGATGTGCATTATATTACTTAAGGTTATAATTTTTTTTAAAAAGGGCTATATTGACAGCCTGCAATGAAGGCAATGTGAATATGAGCCATTCAAGATAGATAAGGGAGGAAATAGGATAATCATTCTATCGTAGTGAAAAAGGCATAAGAAATCAAATCCAGCATTTGAAATGGAAGGAAGTATGGATAATTAAATTATGACTTATTTATTTTATCTTGATGTGTTCCTAATTTGTTTCCTCCTTTCCTTCAATGTTCACCTTGCTAATGCTTACCGGTCTGTCCATAGGCAAAAATGCACGCATTGTAACCTTCAAAGGCATTCTGGAGAATGTTCTCACCAAGGCACTTGAAAACAACATCTTGACCTAAAATTAGAACAAAAAGATTCAAGTTATGGGAGGGAGGAAGAATAAAAAAAAAAAACCTTTGTTAAAACTCTCAAAAGCTTCAAACACTTCTAATGTGTGAAAACATCTAATGCTTTTCATGTGCGTCCAAAATCAATGGAGCCACCCACAATGGAAAGCACGGAGCAGATACTCATCTTAACTAGACAAAAGTATCCAGTAACTTCCTTTGGAGTTGCTCTGTGTTTAACCAGCACTAGATAAAATCATATTGAAGGATATCTTATGAAAAAAAAAACAACTCTGACTTCAAGAAAACCAGAGCCATTATTTTTCTTGCTATTTGAATTCAAGGCCCCCTGAACTTTATGTATAGTAATTATTCGGTTTTATATTCACAACCGTTTTGTGCAATTCATTTGGATAAGAAACTGATGACCTTCATTAATTAAACAGGAATCTGAACCCATCCCATCCCTGTTTTTGAGTCCTATTGATTCAATCTCAGCCCACAGGATTAGGCTAAAACGAGACTGAATAATTAGGAATTCAGAATGTTATGGGAATCCAGGTCATGATGTTAAATCATGATATATATATATTAGGCATAAGATATTACGAACATGCAACAACTGTGTTTTGTTAACTTGAATTTAGGGTTTAACATGCTGTTTAAATCTAACAATAACATCTCATCCCAATCTGTCCTTTGTAAGGTCCAGGATGTGGATATATAAAGACTACATCTTCTTCTGTTTTGCTTGGATTATTCCTTGCTTTTGTTCTCCTTCATATGATAATAATACAAAAAATCTTTTGTTCTCTTTTGCATGATAATAATGGAAAAGTAACTTGGTGTCTTATAACTGCTGTGCTTTATAATAGAGGGAAATTACAATTGACAGCTCTTCAGAAATAGGATTGAGAGTCTTTTGGGGAAGGGAGGGAGACCTGATGCTGGTCCTAAAAATTATTTATTTTCTTCTTCTAGAAATGCGTTGGCAATGAGGATGCTCTCTTAAGTTCTGGAGACGACCTTTAAATCTTCTAACTCCTTTGACAAATGATTGCCAATTTCCCTCCCACCAGAGTTGTTCATTGTTACAATGATACCTGCATATTTTTCTTTGTTAGTTTCATCCATAGACCAGAAGCAGTGATCATAGGCAAACACCTGCAGAGATATAAACAAGAAATGTGTTATAAACATAAATGTTTATATTTATGGCACAGTGGTTAGAATGCAGTACTGCAGGCTACTTCTGCTGACTACCGGCTGCCTGCAATTTGGCAGATCAAATCTCACCAGACTCAGGGTTGACTCAGCCTTCCATCCTTCTGAAGTAGGTAAAATGAGGACCCAGATTGTTGGGGGCAATATGCTGACTCTAGTAAAACCGCTTAGAGAGGGCTGTAAAAGCACTGTGAAGCGGTATATAAGTCTAAGTGCTATTGCTATTCTTCAATTGCAGAATAAAAATAAACTATTGAGAAATAACTATTGCAATCTGAGTCTGTGCAAGGATGAGAAAGTGACTCTAAAACCAAAATACAAAAAAAAAAAAAACCAAAAACCTAGCACTCTTTTACCAATAACCCTCAATCCTCAATATGTGCTACTGTTTTCCGACTTGTTCTTCTGACTCATGACTTGGCTGCCAATGTAATATGTGGTTTGTTTAAGAGAGAGAGAGAGAGAGAGAAAGAAGGAAAAGCAGTTTCAAATGTTTTCCCCTTCCTCTTATAATACTACTGAATACATCTGGAAAGAAAGTAGAAAATATTTTGGCAAAGAATTGAACACGATTCACCACCCAATGCTGCACAGTATTATAAAAATCTTTTACCTTTGGTTGACTCCTTCAGTTCCATGAGGAAACACAACAGGACATAACAGGAGAAGAGAGGGGGAAGAAAAGAAACTGATTAACATGTACATATTTTAAGTTCCAAGGAAATAGCAAGTTTAAAAGACATTAATCAACATTAGCTCACAAAAACCCACATTTGCAATGTTTTCTCTTTTGAGTTTTGGAGAACTGTGAAAAGAATCCTGACTGGCTTTGAATACAAGAACTTTCTTTGGAAGTGATACAAGCATAACAAGATCAACAACAAACAAATACATTTTGAAAGAAGGAATCCAAAATTTCCCACAAGATCAACACAGTACTCTCCTTATTATCATTATATCTTAAACAGTAACAGTTGCTGTATTTTTTTGGAGCATAAGACGCTCTGAAGTATAAGATGCATCTACCTTTTTTGGGGAGGAAAACAAGAAAAAAAATCTGCCTATACTCTGCCTCCCAGCAATGAACAGCAAACGGCCTGTTTCAGTTTCAGTTTCAGCATAGCCTGTTTAGCACAAGGGGAAAAAAATCTGCCTCCCTTCAGCATGAATCAGCTGATGGTCAGGAGGCTGATCCAACCGACAATCATCTGCTTGTGCTAATCAGGCTGTGCAGAAGCTGAAACTGAAACAGGCTGTTTGCTGTTTGCTACAAGGAGGTAAATTACAAACGATGGCAGGTGGGCGGGGCTACATTTGGTATATAAGATGCACCCAAATTTTCACCCTCTTTCTGGGGGGGGGGAAGTGTGTCTTATACTCCAAAAAATACGGTAAGTGTCTTCCCCAGTTTAATGCCCTTCAGATATGTTGGAACTTAACTCAAACAATTCTGCTATATCTACAAAGGACTGTTAAATGCCATCTGCTTTCTGCTCATGGAGGCAACTATGTTCTCGTAAGCTCTCCCTTACACCCCAAATATGAGAGGCAGCTACTCTAACATATTTTAGATACCCGCTGAAGACTCCATTCTTCACTCATGTCTTTCTCATTATTTTCAAAGAATAATTCTCCATTTTCAATAATAACAGGAATAAAGCTTTGTTATTCAATATCGTTTTAAAGACTATGTTTTTACTTCTGCTTACAGCTTCAAGCGGGGGCATGTCAATATATTGCATTAAATAAACAATAATAACTCCCAGCTACTGCTAGCCACATGCCCAATATATTTAGTGGATGGAGATAGGAGAAAACTGCATTCATAGATTGAACAAGTTAGCATCTTTGGGTGATTTAAAATTGTGGTTTATAAGTGTAATATTGATAACATGAATGCTTCAGAGCTTAAACTGGACTTTAGTTTAAGGAGGGTGACTTAAAGACTCTTGTCTGAATCACATGCCACACCATAGTTTGAAGTAACAAAACTGACCCATTGGAAGTCCTGATTTCATATACGCCTCTTAAGTGGGGGAAGAATCTGGAAACTCCACATGATATGAACTTTGCTAAAGTTAATCCTTCTAGCTATCAACAATGTGCAAACCAGATTATAATGCTACCGGTAGTTATATTTATATTTATATGAATCTGGTACCGTAGATTGTCATTGTGCCAATATTTATTCTCCTCCCCCCACCCTTTGGTATACCGTAATTGCTGACCAATCTTATTTTTGACACAACTCACAGAAATTCAAATGCAATACTCAGTTAACATTGGCTGTAAAAGCTGAGAAATCTGGACAGGCAAGAGAGAGAGAAATCAGCAATGAAATGAACTACCTACACAGTACCTAGTGTAAGAGAGCGCCTCTTATATTTTACTCTTCCCTCACCCCACTATAAAGAGAAACAGGAGGAAACCAGATTCTTCTTTTCTTGTCATTTTTGTTTCAGTAGAAAAGAGACATTTGCCTCCTACTGGGTGATACTAGTCCTGTCTCATCATCTAACGTTATCCTCAACCACTCCTGATCCGTTCATATTGTCCATCACAGTAAGCACATTTCTCCTTCACAAAAAGCAGTCAGCTTTCTATGCTAACTGAGCATTATTACTTGGAATAGTCTTCCCAGCCCTAATTCATGTATGATTTTTTTGGAGGGGTACTTGGACAAACTGGGATTCTATGCTCATGCCCATACATCTTTTATGTAGGTGGAAAAGCTGTCCGAGTTTACACAGGATGACTTAATTAAGACACATGGTTAAATTTTATACCTCCAAATCAATATATATGACTAAACTGTATAGAAGTCACTCAAAAGTCCAGACTCTAAAAATATTGAGACATGTTGTCAAGCGTCTGTACAATTATACACTGAGTTCCTTCAACTTAGCTGTTCATAGTCAACTAATAGAATATTGTAAACAAATTTCAATTTCTTATCAGATCCTCTGCCAAAAAATTTATATCAGAGTTACCTTTTTGCCATTCCATCAAATGCACAGCAAAGTATCTGCTTAAAGCTCTACCCAATCAAATTACCCCTAGCAAAATGGAAGTAAGGTAGAAGGGTGAGATGAACCTGGCAGTGTTTATAACCTAGAAGTGGAAAAATGTCAGATGACTGTTTTCAATTAATGGATTGAATGGGGTTTTCTGATATGATCTAGCCACATATAGTATAGAGCCTGAAGTTGGTGCACAAATTGATCCACTGAACATTATATTTATCTCAGGAGTGCAAGGAAAGAATAAATCTCAGTTATTATATCTGTGTTTAAAAAAGTACACAAAGCCATAATGACATTTAAATCCACCTACATTCCCAAAAAAGATTGATGTTATTACTTTGGTCTTACATTGGTGATTCCCCTCCCATGTTCTCCCTGGATTACAAACAGCAGTAAAATATAACTCCAGTAAAAATATTATTTCTTGTACAAGGTTATTTCAAATAGGGGGTTATATTTTATACATAAGCAGTTCAAAAGGCTAATGTCAACTAACCATTGTATTCTTTCTACATCAATGAGAACACAGTTTTTATTAATTTTATTTTTAGAACAAGAAACAAAAGCCTTCAACTGAAAGGACAATTTTCACCCGGCTAAGAGAAATAGTGTTTACAGCCCTGTAATATCAACCATAACATGGGCATACATGTACAGTGTATAAGTTCACATTTTTTCATTCATGTTTTTTTTTAAAAAGAACATACTAAATAAAATATCTATAAAAGCAGATTTAGGTAAATATTCTGGGATTTATTTTCTCAGACAACACATTCTTATCTTCAAAATGACCTGTAGAATTTAAAATTACAAAATCCAATTGGTACAGCAAGCGATACTTAAATAATTTTGCATCAAAAAACCAAATAGATTTCCCCAAGCGTGCCACGGAACCTTAAAATCACAGACTGAGTCTAAATGTAATGCATGATAGAAAACACAATGAAATTTACAGCCCCGAATAGTACATACAGTGCCATAAACAAAGCCCCAAATCACAAAGAATTGAACAACAGCAGTGTTTCAGGGCTTCCAGATAAAAAGAAAATAAAAGCACCACTCATATACAGACATCAAAGCCAGCCAATATATGGTTCTTCCTTTAATGGTAACAGCTGGCGAAAGAGGATGCTAAATAGATCCCTTCTTGTTGGGAATTAGTTTCATATGAATTAGAATGGAGAAATATATATTTGTGGGGCATCAAGATTTTTCTGCTTCTGTTGACCTTATCCCCCCTCCCATGTGTGTGTGCGCGCATGTGTGTGTGTATGTGTATGTCCAGCTAAGAGACTAAAATTTTAAATATTTTACATTCTGATATATAACAATATTAAACTTAAATAATAAAATGGAGTATTTCTGTTTTTAAAAACGCCCTTGGAGACTTCAGAATGAGTTGCTTTTATTTGATGCTCATTCGTTTCATCCGTCTAAAAACGCGCAAAACTTAATTTTTGCTTCTCATTCTATTATAGAAAAACTTATTGCTTAGTTAATCTGGGGCAGTTATAAGAAACCAATATACTTGGCTTCTTAAAAATGATTTAAAAACCACAACAGATTGCAGTGGCAATAACAAATCAGTAAGCCAGTACGGGCAAGTGTCTGAGCTGAATAAAAACAAAGGATCAAACAGAAGGGAGAAGCAGTCGAAAATATAACTAACACCTATTCTTTCTCCTTTATTCATTAGCTCTCCATCAGAATTTTCAATATTTTTAGCTGTTCAATTGAATCCTTAGATTAGGTATGATTTCTTATTCTATTATATTAATGGACTCCCATCTGGCCAATATCTCTTGGCTAGAGCAATTCAGGTCATTTGATTTGAATCCCCAAGAAAGGGACCCAGCAGGAACTATTTCAAAGTATTTATTAGCTTTGTCAGTGATAAAATTGGACTTCGTCTGACTTGGATAGTAAATATTAAAAATCTGCAAAAGATGTCCACCTAATGAAATAGTCCAGACAGGAAACAAGACCAAATGAGCTGATTCTACTTTATTATAAGTTAAATTAACAGAATCTTGCAACTTGAAAATGCTTTCTCCCCTGCCCAGCCTGTGGGTCTCTTTTATAGTCCTCAAATTAGGGAGAGTCTCTTTGAAGCCTTTTGCCCCACCCACATTTCTGCTGCAGGGTGCCTTTATCTGATGGTTGTGTCTCAATGCCTTGTCTGTAGACGTGGGTTCCTACTGGTTCTATCCGGCTCTATAGAGTAGGTAGTAACACTGCGGTGACGTCACAGAGCTGGTTCTGTTGGTGGCTCTGTGAGCGCCGCCATCTTGGATTTTGCTTCTGCGCATGCGCAGAAGCTAGTTTTTGACTGCCGCGACGCTCGAGGTGCGACCCTAAGCAAACCAGCAGTAAGAAGATTCAGAATCCACCTCTGCTTGTCTCCTACACTCATTCCTTCCTATTGGAAAGCTGAATAACTTCTAGATATTGCAATAATATTCCTCTGCTCCAGTGGTAAGGAAGATGATGTAGGGATCAAAGGATCACACAAACATGATATAAGAAGGAGATTTCCTTGTTTCTTTCTCACAAGTACATTGGGGTGGAAATAGAAATACAATCTACTGTAATTTTTGATCCCAGCATTTTTGAAATCATCTAGTTCCCTTCCATAAATTTGCAAGATTCAATTCAGAGTGGGGAAGAATGGGATTATCTTCTTAAATATATTGAATGCAGAAAATTAGAAAAATAACTTGGCATAATTAACATTTCCCCACCTCAGTTGTGTCTATAGTATTTTATAAAAATTGTAGATATTGCACTTTTCCATGTCATCTCTGCAATGCAGCCCAACCTTCCCTATTTCTGTCATTCTGTGTTAATCAGCTTTTCACTGGTGGGAGGAAAAAGAACTGTAGGAGATGAGCTAATTTAGTGCACACACAAAAGTCAAGCAACAATTTTCCTATGTGTGCCAGAAACTGCTAATGAATCATTTCATGCAGTTATACTTCTGATTCCTCCTACTAAATTTCTGGAGTTATGTTGTCATTTTTGCTTTGTATTTCCAAGGATGGGTCATTTCAGAAAATGCCAGAAATCTACATACATGAGACTTATTATTTTTTAAATAATATAAAATGCTGCAAGATTTGTCCGAGAGGGATGGAGAATGCAAAAAGGAAACAATTCCAGATTTTAGTGACAGATGGGCACGAAATCCAGGGAACAATCAAATGGAAGCTCAGTACTCAGCAGCACTTAGAGAAGTAGCTATGTCCCAGGAAAAGAAAACAGCAAAGCATGAAAAGTATTTGGGTCTCTAAGGAGTATTTAAGTATTTCCATTTTCTTTTTTCTACAAGTCCAATTTTTGAAGAAGTCAACATTTTTACTTAACATACATTCCATCCATCCATCTGTTCTTCAAAAGTTTCTCTTACTTTTTTTATTCTTTGAATGGGCTTTCAACATCTGGTATATTATTCCCATATCCACCCAGAATAATTGTATTTATGAAGGACTGGCAGGTGTGAATGTCTCTAAAATATATGGAAAGGCAGATAAAAATACTAATTTTATTCTATTCCTTTTTCTTAATGCTGGATTTTTATGTCTTACCTTCACTCGTTCTTTCTTTCTCTCTTCCCAAGACTTTCTCTTTTGCTCTATTCAAATTTTCTGACACTTATTTTATATATCACATCTCATTTCAACTGCAAAACTATGCAATACACTGAAAGCCTATCTCACTTTAATCTGGGTTCCTGGACCACTGAGTAAGTCTCTTCCCCTTGTTCCTTCTCCTTTGCCAAACAATCATAATGCAATGAGATTCTTACAATCAACAAAGCCAAACTGAATCATTGTCTCCTTGGATATAGTGTTCTGATATATCTAATGTTCTGATATAGTTTTGCTATTAAAAGAGGGAGGAACTTTCCCCCCCCCCTATCCCTTTTCTCTATAGAAAACAGAGTTTTATGCACTCCTATTATATTATCTCCTTCCTATGTTAGTATATATCTGTTGAAAAAGGATGGCATGGCTTTGTCATGAATATATATATATTTTAATCTGAAAGAGAGAATGATATGACCTGGGAGATATTAACTATTCTCAACAACTATGTATGTAGAAGCACTGACTTACATTCAGGGAAGTAATATTATTAGCCTATTGGATTAAAAGACAAAAGATGCTGGTTGATAGCACTTGTCTTCAGTTTCTTAAGCAGCTGCATTTCCGCCCAGCATCTCACTCCTGTCCCCAGTGTTCATATCTGTATGTATGTAGCAACAACATCTAGTAGCAGAATTACCAATAAAGGACAATATTTGTAGCTCAGAGTTTTATGCACTCCTATTATATTATCTCCTTCCTATGTTAGTATATATCTGTTGAAAAAGGATGGCATGGCTT
>JANHFT010007555.1:23404-34549 GCA_032467955.1 Pseudoxenodon macrops
TTTTTTCCTATGCTATTAAGCATTTTACTTAAAGAACCAAAGCAAGCAAAGCGCTTTTTCTTACTTCATTAACATTATTAACAATAATAATAATTTATTAATAAATTTTGATCAATGTAATAACACATTTTATTCTTCTTCAATCTATTCCTATTTACTATGTACTGAAAAAATATGACTGACAACATATATGAAAGAATATGCCAGGCTGTAATTAATAAATACATTATACCATCAATCTTTCAATATCTATCAACCCAAAGTTAACAATCAAATCTTGGTAAGGTTACCTGGCATAATACTACTTCCAGGTTCATTTTCAGGCAAGATAAGTTCTCCTAAACCACATCGTGGACCAGATCCAAGAAAACGAATATCATTAGCTATCTTCATTAGGCTACAAGCCACAGTATTCATTGCACCACTCAGTTCAACCAAGGCATCATGAGCTGCAAGGGCTTCAAATTTGTTTGAAGCTGTAACAAAGGGCAAATCTAAGGAAAATAATGAAGTAAGATATTATTAGCATTCTATCTATGCTTATGCACAGTTCATACACTATATGATTAATATGTATAGTGTATTTTATTTTGGTCTGAGTGGATGTTCATAAATAAAATTTGTCAATCACTATTTTTAGAGTTCCCAGACTAATATCTCATTGAAAAAATAAAATTGGGAAAATAGATTGCCAGACTATTAGCACAGCATTTACCAGGTGTCTCCTAGTAGGAGCGCCAGCATTTAGAAATAGAAATTATATATATTTTCCATGAGTTCTCATTTTAACAAAATGAATGAAGACAGCTTGAAGAAGACTCTTCTTACCTATGGAGATTAGGAAAATAATTTCCATTTCTTCTAGAAGAGATAAGGCTACTAGTATTATTGGGAGACTGTTTATTGACAATGAACTGAATTGGAGTAGTTTGAAAATTCCTTAAATAACAAAAATAAAACTTGACAGGAAGCCAGGATATTACTGGCCCTGAGCAGATCTAGATATTCTCCTTTGTTTAAACAGAGCAGGAATTCATGGATAAGTGTAGAATTTCTGGTTTTCATCTTAGGGTCTTGAAAAAACAATCCATCATAATCAACCCAACTGTTTCCCAGGAGTTTCTACAGATGTGGAGGAATTTTTAATACTCAGGGAAGATAAACAACCATCTCAGTGATTCCCACCCCCCATCTATTCCAAAATATGCCTTTTTTTGCAAAATATGGCTGATAGAGCCATTTCTTTAACTGTGTTCACTGGGATTCCTTTCTAATCTGGCAGGCTGCTGAAGGAATAAGCAATTATCCCTTCTCCAAGCAGATCAAGATGAACACTGCATCTCTGTACCACAGGGATCTGGATAAAGCAAATAAGCAGATGTGGCATATAATGCATATATGAATCAGTCCAAAAGCAGATGTCTAGATAATGACTGCAAGCATCTAGAAAATGGGTTGTTGTTGTTGTTTTGTTCTTTGGAGGAATAAAAGAGGGCCAAATGACAAAATTGCTATAGTAAATCCAAGGCCATATTTATTTTTGAGATTAATTGGCCCTCCTTGAAAATCAGAACAAAGTTAATTAAATTCAGAGTTTCTTGACATTACGGCCACAAGAAAAATAATATTGAAGAGAAGAATTTTGAGGGTACCCCTGATAACAAAGGGTAGTTGGCTCCGTTTCTTAAACCTCAAATGAGGGATCTATTGGTTATGAAAGGGCTTTTTAGATGTGTACAAAGGAAGAAATTGTTTGAATCTGCCCAATTCTTAAAGACTCAAGATTCATGGCCACAGAGGTATGCACCATGTTTATTTTCTTGGCCGGTGGGAGACTCCAATTACACATGAACCAAGTGCAAATGCATCATGTTGCTGGAGGAGAAGTAGAGAGAGCGGAGGCTCAGCTTGACAGTCTGAGACTTATAATACGAAGGAAGAAGAGTAGAGTGCCTTCTGAGCAAGACAGAAGGATATTTTTAAAAACAGTAGAGTTTGCACAGAAAACAGGAGTATTGAAGAAGGAAGTCTAACTGGTAGAACAAAGAGAACCAGAAGGTAGGATATCAGTGGACCTATTTAGGCATGCCACCTGGAAGAAGATTCACAGACTTCTATAGATAGGTTTTTATCCAGAATTCCAAGAAAAGGAAGGAAAGAAGGTCAGACTGACACTGTGACAAGGAAATAAAACAATAATTACCCCACAGAAGAAAAACATGTCGTGATGATGAGTGACTTGCTGCTCACAGGGATCGTCAATGATCTACAGACAAGACATAATGATCAAAGAAAGTATGTTGTCCTCCAGGTGTATAGGAGTACGTGATGTAGTGGCTGAGCAATCAAATTTACTATCTATAATTTCTTCATTTTTATTATTGAACAAATAATAAAGGGGTCCTTAATGCTCTCTGAGGTTGCTTGTTTTCTTGCAGATGTTTTGTTACCTAAAGTAGGTAACATCATCAGTATTAGTGATAACTAGCACTGATGATGTTACCTATTTTGGGTAACGAAATGTCTGGCAGAAAACAAGCAAGCTCAGGGAGCACCAAGGACCCCTCAGTAGCAGAATTGAAACAAAGGCCTCTTTCTCCGTATAAACAATTCTACTTCTTCATTCAAAAAGAGTATTGCAGAAAATGCTAAAGTAAGTGTTTTGCTTTGTTTGAAACACTTATACGCCCCTTTTTCAGAGTAAAAGCCCTTCTAATACTCCGAATGCCTCTCTGCTGAAGAGATTTTAAACAAAACAGGGTGATACACACCAGAGGTGGGTTCTGAATCTCGTTATTGCCAGTTCGCTCAGGGTCGCGCCTCAAGTGCGCGCGCAAAGTGTGCGAGCGCAGCAGTCAAAAGCTAGCTTCTGTGCATGCGCATAAGAAAAATTTAAGATGGCGGCACCCACAGAGACACTGACAAAACCGGCTCTGTGATGTCATTGCAGAGTTACTACCGGTTCTATAGAACCGGATAGAACCGGTAGGAACTCACCTCTGATACACACATTTGCAAATAATATTTATTTGTAAAAACATTTAAGCAAGTAAAAGGGTTATAAAAATTAGAAACAGACATGCAAAATTATATACTATGTTTATCTGCAAACATAGCTAGCTACAGGTGGCAAACATTCTGCAAGGAGGAATCATAAGTTCAACAGATGTTTCCCAGGAAATTTTTCCTATCAAAGCCCCGCTAGGAAGCACAGCCAATTTTCTCATCCTCTTCCGCCATCTTTAAAAAGCAGCACATTAGGCTTTGATTAAACTATCCTCGGCAGATGTAAAGTATTAATATCATGCTTTCAACTTCTCAACAGTAAGTTACTACATAAGCTACATCTTGCTGAGAAAAATCCCAGTTGCTAAAATGTGTGTCAGAGTAAGAAAAAGGAAGGAAATAGATGCAATGCTAATTACCAGTCATAGCAGCACTGGCTGAGTTCAGGGAACGAAAGCGGGAGAGGCTGTCAGCCACGCTCTCTCAGAAATCCTCTAGGTTTTAGACAACTTGGCCTTCCTACCTTGGCACAACAGCTCCAGAAGTGCCACCATCTAGCTTTAGAGGACAGCAATGCCCTGACCTTGGCTTCCTCTCCTTCACTCTGGCTGATGAGAAAGACGGGGAATCCCACAACCTGAGTACTTCCTTGCCAGAAAACTGGTCATAATAGCAATAATGCTGATGATAATTATAACGATTTCAAGGGAAAATTACACATTATAACATCATCTCTTGGCCCTTGTAGCTTGAGGCACATGGCCAGAGAAACACATCTCCCCCTTCCTTTTTTCCAGGAGTTGCGAACAAAACAAGAAAATGTAATTTAAGAAAATACATTTATTTTAAAAATGAGGAATAATATAAACTTTCATTTTAACTTTACATAGCCAAATCACCAAACGACGAATAAGTAAATGAAATAAGAAGTGAGGAGTACTGATAAAATCGCAACAGAACCATAAGTATAAATTCGCCATAACATTTTAAATTAATTTTTATACTGCTCTTGGGTTTTAAATGTTTATATGAATAAATGTGTTCCTCACATAGTTTAAATTTTTAAATAAAGGAGCTTAGGGACAATTCAATGTAATTCGTTTAGCTTCCAGCTCCAATCTCTAAGCTCTATTCTCCAGAGAAACAGCTTAGCTATGTTTACTATGGATCCAGGCAGTTTTATCTCTTCAAAGTCCTGAAGAACTATCTTTAGATAGTTCTATCTTAAGCCTTTTTTGAATCCTTGAAGACTTCTGGGGTCCTAATCCAAGGGTTTCTCCCTCTTCTCTTTTCTCCACTTTTTCTTTTCAGGTACATTTTCCAGCAATCCTGACTCCAACTAGTTTTTCTTACATACATCACTCAACAAGGCTTTGTAAATAAAAAAAGGTTGAACTGTGGGAAAAACCCCTCTGTGGCTTATCCAGACAAAAAAAAACCACCCCTCCTCCTCAAAGCCAGGATTCCAAAATAACTATTTTTTTACTCTTTCTAGCCAAAAGGGTAGATTGTAGCTCATCCCACATTGTATGAATTATCAGCCATGTTCCACTTAGGTAGAAAAAAATGTTGATTCCCTTATCTGATAGAT
The DNA here is from genome assembly GCA_032467955.1 of Pseudoxenodon macrops. Classification (NCBI taxonomy): domain Eukaryota; kingdom Metazoa; phylum Chordata; class Lepidosauria; order Squamata; family Pseudoxenodontidae; genus Pseudoxenodon; species Pseudoxenodon macrops. The sequence goes on from JANHFT010007555.1 coordinate 28,002, forward strand.
TTGTGTTAAGACTTTAGACCAGTGTTTCTCAACCTTGGCAATTTTAAGATGTTTGGACTGCAACTCCCAGAATTCTGCGAGTAGAAGTCCAGAGAACTTAAAATTGCCAAGGTTGAGAAACACTGCTTTAGACCATCTCAGGTGACTGTGGGAGCACCTTGTCTATGTCAGGTAGGTTCTTGACTGATAGGGGACCTGCGCATTCACTACATTCATGATTTTTAGTTCTTCCAACTTAACTTTATTTCATCTTTGTAACATTGTGGAAGGGGGATGAATTTTATTCATAAAGATGATTAGGTTTCCAACCCTTTCAGAAAGCCACACACATTTCATTTAGAGATAGATCCTCCTAACCCCAGAATTTGTGCAAATCAGTTAAAATTTAACTTGATTTCCATGGCTTGTTTTAAAGGGGGGGAAATCTTGTTAATTATTCCCATTGGCTCTCTCTGAAAAGGTGAAGATAATCAACAATGGAACACAATGAATGGATTTTTTTAGGAAGTTCACAAAACTGGTTTGTGAAACAGGCAGTCCTCAAGTCTACACAGAGCATCTGAGTCAACTTGTTGTTTGGCAAATGCTTGAAGCCCTTATAATTTTTGCAACCCAAGAACAGAAGCAATGGCTTCAGGCAAGCAGTCAAGCACCTGCATTTCCACCCACTCCCTAACTATTATTAGGAACAACTATTACTATTATTATACGTTTGCTATATCTGAAGCCTCCAACCAGGCTGACAGTTCTAGAGACAACTATTGTGCTCCATTCTACTCCTGAAGAAGGATATCAAACCAATAGAACTTGAATAGTTCCATGAGGATACAATCCACGGCTCCTACTATTTTGAAATAATTTTACACAGAATAAATCTGCGGAGATTATTAGTCAGCTGTTTGTCTTCCAATTTACTTATGAGATTCCAGGATACATTGTGTTGGACACAGGATGCTTGACTAGTTGAATGTTTAATCTCATCCAAGAAGAATCAGGTTACATTCCTCTAGATGGCCAGTATGCTATTCCTTACCTATATTCAAGTCTCCACACCTACGTAAACATAGAAAAATATCCTACAATAGTTTCTCAGATTAGTATTCCAAGAAGAAATAATTCCACAAATTATCACACAGAGTACCTTTCACTAGGACTACAGAATAAGGACTAAACAACAATTTAATCTAGGCAAGAGGAAGAGGTTGTCAGGAAGGAGAAACTCTGTAAACGTCTTGGTGTTCTCTGAGTGTGGTTGTTTTCTTGTAGATGTTTCATTATCCAAGTAGGTAATATCAGTGCTAAAAGAAAGTGGTATATGCTGTCTTTTAATATACTAGTGCAGTGATGGCTAACCCAAAGTGCACAAATGCATGCATGCCCGAACCCCCAAAATGCATTGCGCATGTGGCCCCGTGCATGTGCGTGCAACCCCCACACATGCGCTTGCAGGATCCTGCATGCTCCCTTTCCCCCCACATGCATGTGCGGCCCTCCGCATGCACCCAACCAACCCCGCATGCGCGGCAGAGACCCAATGACCAGCTGGCCGGCAGGAGGTGCGTGCGCATGCACGGTGGAGCTGAACTAGGGCAACGGCTTGAGTGCCCACAGAGGGTGCATGCATGCCATAGGTTCGCCATCATGGTACTAGTCAGTGATGGGGTGTGTGTTCTTGACGGTTCCTTCATGCTGTGTGCAGTTTATTAGAGATTTGTGTCTAACACTGATGGGCAGGACATAATGCGAAGGGCACCCATGTGGAAAGAATAGTTGTTTCTTGGTAATAACTATTCCAGAGAAGTTCTGGAAAGGTTCCTGCCTGTTTTGGATTAGAAACTATTCTTAAATCAGGGAATATTTCTGTTGTTTTTTGTACTTGGATACCCAACCTTGGGCTAGAGCTAACAAGGTCCTTGCTTAGCTTAGCTTGGCACACCACCTCTGGATTTCTGAAGCAGTCTGACCCAAAAAGAAGGCTTTCTAAAACATCAACAGGGAGAAAAGGAAATTTCAGAGTTTCTTGAAAACAACTGTGAATCAGCCGTATCATGCAACAACTGCTTGCCCAAACGAACAGCAGGGAACAAAGGAAGCAAAATACAATTTAAAGTGAGCAAAAATCACATCTTCTTTGACTCTCCCATGATACATAGGATTCTTGAAGTATGAATAGACATAATGAATGGATAGAATGAGCAAGCAAAGGAAACAAATGAAAAGGAAGAAACAGGTGGCTCCAAAGATGACCCCATCTCAAAATAGGACACCTAAATACTTGAAAGAATACCTCTAACAATTATAACATCAGATTACCATATTTGTCAGAGTATAAGATGCACCAGAGTATAAAATGAACCTTAGTTTTTTTGGGGGAAATAGGGGGGGCAGAATTCTGCCTACCAGGTATTCATCTGGCTAGCGTCCTTAGCCTGGTCAGCTTCAGCACATTAGTTCACTCGCTGGTTTTGAGGTTGGGGCTGTGCTTCTAAAGCATAGCTGATCGTCGGAGGGAGCAGCAATTAGAAAAGCAGGCAAAGCACCAAAGATTGCTTAGCTCATGTTGGGGCTGAAAAACACTTTCAAAACACAGCTGATCATCGGAGGGAGCTCCAGTGACCAAAGCAGGCAAAGCACGGAAGGGGTAAGAGAAGGCAGCAGCAGCTGTTCTGGGTAGCCATTTGGGAACTGCACGTCGAGTGTTTGGAGGCTGAAAACGCAACGCGCGGAGCCCAAAAACACAAGCAATCTCTTCAGCCAGGAAGAGGACATGTGGAGGCCGAAGGCCGGTGGTGGGCGGGGCTACATTCAGAGTATAAGACGCACCCAAATTTTCAGCCTTGTTTAAGAGAGAAAAAAGTGCATCTTATACTCCAAAAAATATGGTAAATGCCCAAGATTTTATGACTGAATAATTTTGCAAATGAGTAATGTTTTTGTAATTGATTCAAGTGTCTAAATTTGGTGCAGAGACTGTGGTCCTTCATCTCAAGCCTTGTTCTATGTAGCTTTGCTGCACGCACTTAAAACAAAAACTCTGAAAGCTTCAAGGAGTCCAAAATGCTTTGGGGATGATTTAGAACAGATGTACATTAAATATCGATGATGTAGCTGTCATGTGGCTTTATAGATATATTTTGTAATTTGCAACTACTGCTTCAGCTGCATTTCTACCAACTTTGTTCACTGGTAATTATGAGGTTTCTAATTAGGTGTCTTGTTTTAAAATGTTGGAAACCCATCTTATCCCAAATCCACTTGAGAGAAAAATTCAGCTTGGAAAGGCAATGCGGTGTTATTTTCTCCTCAGCATGGCAACTGAAGCAATCTCTCTTCTCACCCTGCAATTATTTCCTTTCTCCATGTCTCAGTATTGGCACTCTAATGACTTAATAACAAAATATTCCCAGCGGAAGAATCAAACTGAAAATCTAACCCACAGGCTTCCATTAATTGTTTCAGGGGACAGAAGGGAAACACTGATTCTTTAAAATAAAATGTTAAAAAATAGAAGTTCCAAAGCTACACTGCAACCTTAGCATATCCAACTACTTCCTCCAACAAGTAGAACATGATGTTTGAACACCATCATATCAGATAACATTCAGGACATCTCATGGTGGTGGAGGGGACATGTTAAAATAAAAGTGAGCTTTCATTGAGGACAGAATCTTGGCCTGACTCCTTCTAAAAAATTGTGTAAGTAGTAGTTTAAATAGTGCCAACATATTCCCCTCAAGTTTTGTGGAGGCTGAAGAATCCCATGCCCTTCAGTGTCAAAAATGGTCTCCTACACATAGCTACTATTTAGATCAGGGATCCCCAAACTCTTCAGTCCATCAACCCCTTCATAAAGTTTTAGATTGTTCAGCAACCCTCAAATGTTTATTATATGAAAATAATTCAATCAATTTTACCATTATGTGACTGTTATTGGCTGACCATATAATCCCTGTATAATAATAGCTATGAAAAAATTGCCATCCCAGTTGATTCTAAAATAAAGAATCACCTTTTGTCTGTCATCTCAACTCCACAATTTATTTTTATGATCTCTAGTTTTAGGATGGATTTCAGAGCCTCCTAACCTCATTTGAAAACAGACGTAGATTTGGATAAGAGAACCAACTGACTGTCAAACGTGACATGGAAAAATTGTGCTATTAAAACATATATCAAATGACAGTTTGCCCTTTCAGTAAGAATACACATCTCATTTTACAATTTTTCCTGGCCTCTTTGAAAAGAAGCTCAAATAGTAAGCTAAGGTTCAGAGGACCTGACTTTGCAAAATGGCTTTTCGAGGCAGAACTTAGAGATGGAGTCCAATGGTGTCAGTTTGCCAATAACACAGATGCCATCAGTAGTAGAGATTCTCCCTTATTATCTCACATTTCCCATATGCCTGCTAAATCTGCTCCAGCAAGCTGGCAAATATCGGGAAGCAAAAAGGAAAAATGAAGGGAAAATTTCTTCATATGATGCTTGGTGGAATTTAAGAGGTCCAATTGTAAAAAAGTACTTTTAAAAAATTTTCACAGCTACTTTAATGTGACAACAGTTAATCTAATAGTGAACCTTTATACAATTTAGAGATGGACTCTTCCTCATGTTTTATATTAAGCTGGGCTTGCAGATAAGTTTATTTCCTATTCTTTCCTCTATCCCTACCCAGATATTCCTTATCTCTCTTTCATGGTCTGATGTTTTTACACTATATTACTTATTTGTCAATACAGGAAAGGGAAAAAATAACAAAATAAAAATAATAATGAAATATGGCATAATAAAGATATAACAATACTTGAGTGAGCAAATAATAAGTCATCTAACACATACTATATTTGTGCTATTAACTTTGGATTGACAGAAGTTTATCTTACTCCACACTGTATTCCCAATATGTCCAATAGTAACCAACTAGGTCAGTGATGGCGAACCTATGGCACACGTGCCACAGGTGGCATGCAGAGCCATTTCTGAGGGCATGCGAGGTGTTGCCCTGTCAGCTTCAGCTCGTTTGTGTGTGCTGGCCAGCTGATTTCTGGTCTTGATTTTCAGCCATTTTTTCACCCTCCAGAGACTTCAGAGGGTAAAGTATGGCCCAATGGGCAAAACGGAAGTCCCGTTGGGTCGTTTTTCACCCTCTGGAGGCTTCAGGGAAGCCTCCTGAACCCTCTGGAGGGTGAAAAACGGCCCAATTGTGGGGGGGACACGCATGCACAGTGCAGTGTGCATGGGGGGGTTGTGTGTTGGCACATGTGCGCACGCTAGCATGCACACACTGCCATTTTTGGCACACAAGAAAAAAAAGGTTAGCCATCACTGAACTAGGTATTCATAGGAAACTCATATGCTACAATTGCTACCTTCTTTTGCTGCTAGTATTTGATTGTGAAAGTTCTAGTGTGAAGTCCTACTTAGCCAACATTACTAAGAGCCATTGGTTGACCTTCTTAGAGCCTCATTCCTTTTTGAAACCATCCAGTCCAATATCCATTGAGCAAGCAGGAGCAAGTTCCATACATTTATTAGAAGTTGTTGGAAATGTACTTTCCTTCAGCTGCTCCTGAATTTCCTGCTGATTCATTCCACTAGATGACCTCAAGTTTTCACACAATGGGGAGAGGAAAAGGCTGATCTGTTTTCACTTTTCCCATACCACACATAATTTATTAGCCATAATAACATCCTTTCTGCTAAGTAATATTTTTTCCTCACCAGCCTTCTCCAACTTTATACTCTCCAGATCTGCTCTTCAATTCTCTAATTCTTCCCATGACTCTCATGGCAGGAGGGATTACAGGAATTGATCCAATGCATTCAGAGAGTGCCAGATTGGAAAAGATCAAGCAGGCTATCAGTATTGTCCACCTACCCAGACCCTAAACAGTAGAGGGCAACAGAACTGCCACAAGTTTGCATGGCAGCCAGGAACCACATTTGGTCCAAGGCAACACCATGGCAACGGGTCAGCCTCACTCCAGGATTAGTTTTTAAGACTCCTCTGAGCTCTCTTTTATTTCTGCCACTTGTAAACACAAATCAAATTAGGCGATTTGCCACTACCAATTAAAAGCAAACTAATAAAACCCTCAGAAAGAAACAGTGCTGCTGTTGTTTTATTGCAAAGTTTAGCATACAGCGCTGTAACAATGCCCCAAAGTATCTTTTAGCCACAGGAATCAAAAACATACACAATCCCTTGTCCTTTTTCACAAGTCTCCCTAAAACAGAGTGAAAGAGGCCTGGCTAATATACCCATATTTTTTGGAGTATAAGACACTCTCTCCCCCCCTTATACTCTGAATGTAGCTTTTTGAAAGCTTTTTTTCAGACCTAAGAAGGCGAGTGAAGAGTGAAGCGATCTTTGCAGGCTTTTTTCATTGCTACTACCTCCTAAGCAGCTTTCCCCCCCCCCCCAGGGAATACCTAACCAGGTATTAACGATCTTCTCGGCTTTGCAGGCTTTTCTCATTGCTTCTCTCCATCAGCTGTGCTTTAGAAGCTTTTTTTCAGTCCTAACCAGGGGATAAAATAATGTGCTGAAG
>JANHFT010007559.1:0-21668 GCA_032467955.1 Pseudoxenodon macrops
TCCTTCTTCCCTCCCTCCCTTTTTACCTCCCTCCCTCCTTTAGATCTGCTGTTTTTCTTTGACTCAATTTCCTCTAATTAAACAAATAAACAAACAAAGGCAATTAAAATTTTTAAAAGCACACCAACAAAACAGTCCTCAGAGAAGCAACCTGGCCCTTGAGGCCCCTCATTCCCAGCCTTAGCTAAAACAGGGCCCGAATCATGAATGGCTGTGCAGAAAAAGTCTGACGTTCTACGCCAGGTTTTCATTACCGTGGCAACTTTTTAAAGACCATAGTTAGCCAAGTTTAGGTTTATAGGAGATGAAGTCCGTACGTTGCCCAGGATTGGGAAATATTCTCCTAAGGGGTAGCTTATTCATGCATGGGTGTAAATATTTTGGCATCTTGCTTAAACTAATTCTTTGTGCGCAGGAGTATCACTTTGCACTATCGGATCCGGGAAAAGAGCAATCCTTACGCTCCAAGGATCCTCTGTTTTGATGAACGAGTGAAACGCGGAGAAGAGATCACAGAAGATGAAGTCGAGGGGTGAGGGCAATCAGATGGGGAGAGGGTTGGCGAGCCTGATAGGGAGATACCTCAATTTTGCCACAAGTTTCCTGAGCAACTTAGGAGAAACCAATCTGTTTATTAGTTAAGATGCAGGCCTAGAAACAGGGAGTTCTACTCCAATTTTGGGCATGAAAGCTGGTTGGGCCAATTACCAGGAAATCAGAGGTGGGTTCTGAATCTTCTTATTGCCGGTTCGCTCAGGGTTGCGCCTCGAGCGCACGCACTAAGCCCGCAAGCGTGCGCACGGGGCAATCAAAAAACACCTTCTGCGCATGCACAGAAGCAAAATTTAGCTTCTGTGCCTGCGCAGAAGCAAAATTCAAAATGGCGGCACCAATGGAGACACCGAAGGAACCGGCTCCGTGACATCATCACACAGTTACTACCTACTCTATAGAACCGGATAGAACAGGTAGGAACCCACCTCTGCAGGAAATGTACGTTCTAGTCCCACCTTAGGCATGAAAACTGTCCGGTGACTTTGGATCACCAGTAGATGTTGAGTTCTAGTCCAACCTTGGGTATGAAAGCCAGTTGGGCCAGTCACCAGGAGACGGTGAGTTCTAGTCCTGCCTTAGGCATGAAAGCCACTTGGGCCAATCACCAAGAGACTGTGAGTTGTAGTTCCACCTTGGTCATGAAAATTAGTTGGGTGACTTTGGCTCAATCAACAGGAGGTAGGGAGTTCTAGTCCCACCTCAGGCATGCAAGCTGACTGGGTGACTTTAGGCTAATCATTAGGAGCATGGGAGTTCTAGCCTCATCTTAGGCATGAAAGCTGGCTGGGTATCTTTGGGCGTCTGGGTATCTTAGGAGGAAGGAGTATTAGGTATGTCTGCCACGTTAAGTTATTTATAAAAATAATTAAGGCTGTGTCTGTGTGTGTAACAGCTGGGTGGCTCAGTTTGGGTGCAGTACAGGGACCTTGGTTTCTCTCTGTGAATAAGACAGGGAAACCTAGTTTCTAATTCTCCCTCAACCAAAGGAACTCCATGAGGGACTGGGGCTGATTCCCACCCACCCCACCCCTGCTTCTCAGCCCATCCTACCTTGCATGATTGTTATTAGAAGCAAAACAGGATATGAGAACCCCACATAGGATCTTCTGAGTGAAAGGAGAACCTACGGTACATCTAATGCAGGTAATCCTCGACTTATGACCACAATTGAGCCCAAAATTTGCATTGCTAAGTAAGTCACTTGTTAAGTGAATCAAGCTCCATTTTATGATTTTTTTTGCCACAATTAAGCAAATCAGTTGTTAAGTGAATAATGCAGTTGTTAAGTGAATCTGATTTCCTCCATTGACTTTGCTTGTCAGACACTCAATAGCAGGGTTGCAAATGACAATTCCCCCTATTTATGACGGCTGCAGCATCTCAGGGTCACAGGTTGCCCTTTGCAACTTTCCCAGCTGGCATCCGACAACCAATGGGGGGTGGGTGGGTGTAGCTGGATTTGCTTAACAACTGCAGTGATTCACTTAATGACCATATCAAATAAAGTCATAAAATCAGACGTGACTCATTTAATTGCCTTTCTGGTCACAATTACAAATAAAGAATAACAGAGTTGGAAGGGACCTTGGAGGTCTTCTAGTCCAACCCCCTGGTTAGTCAGGAAAAACTTCACCATTTCAGACCAATGGCTGTCCAATCTCTTCCTAAAAACATCCAGTATTGGAGCATTTACAACTTCTGGGGGCAAGTCGTTCTACTGATTAATTGTTCTGTGAATTATAACAATTGTGGTTGTACAATTTGTGGTTGTAGTTTGAGGACTACCTGTACCTAAAGAGAAACAAACCACAGCATGTAACTCTTCTTCCCCAGGCCTTTCTTAGCCTGGCCTTGAACAACGGGGAAGGGTAGATTAATTCCCCCTTTCTCAGAGTCCCGCTTTAATTTTAAATCAAGTTCCCAGCCCCCTGTGAAGCTGGTTGGAAGTGGTGTGGGAAAACCACTGAGAGCCACTTAAAAAAATAAGGGATTTCTTTTGTGGGCTGACAGGTACAAACGGCTGCTGAACAAGGCTCGGGGTCATGAACTGAAACGCCACGATGTCATTCTTTGCACGTGCTCAGCCTCTTCGTCCAAGTTCCTCGCGGAGCAGCTCCATGTCAAACAGGTTCTGATCGACGAGTGTGCCATGTGCACGGAGCCCGAAACGCTCATCCCGTTGGTGAAATACAAGAAGATCGAGAAGGTGAGTAGTTGGGGTTGGCCTCCAAAGTACAGGTAATCCTCGAGGCAGCCCAACATTTCCATCGCTAAGTGAGACAGTGGTTCCGGGAGTTTTGCCCCATTTTACAGCCTTTCTTGCCATAGTTGTTAAGTGAATCGCTGCAGCAGTTAAGTTAGCAACACGGTTCTTAAGTGAATCTGGCTTCCCCATTGACTGCTGTCCAGAAGGTCACAAAAGGGGATCACATGACTCCCGGAACACTGAAACTGTCATAAATGAGAACCAGTTGCTGGTTGTGTAAAAATGTTGATCACATGACCATGGGGATGCTGCAAAAAAAATTTGTTTCTAAGCAAGACAGTTGTTAAGTGAGTTTTGCCCCATTTTACAAACTTTTTTGCATTAATGGTTAAGCAAATCCCTGCAGTTGTTAAGTGAGTCATGCAGTTGTTAAGTGAATCCGGCTTCCCCCATTGACTTTGCTTGTCTTAAGCCTGCTGGAAGATCGCAAATGGCCATAAATATATGCCAGTTGCCAAGGCCCCAATTCAGTGAGTTTTGCCCCCATTTTACAGTTTTTCTTGCCACGGTTGTTAAGTGAATCACTGCAGCTGTTAAGTTAGTAACATGGTTGTTAAGTGAATCTGATTTCCCCATTGACTTTGCCTGCCAGAAGGTTGCAAAAGATGATCACATGATCCCTTGACATTCCAACCATCATAAAAATGAGCCAATGTCAGACTTAATCATGGGACCCTGAGGATGCTGTAACGGTCGTTAAGTGTGGAAAATGGCCATAAGCCACTTTTTCCAGTCCTGTTTTAACTTTGGAAAGGTCACCTACTGTTGCTGGTTCTTGCACCTTGTTGAAAGCCGGCTGGGTGACTGGGCATGGCTGGCTGGAGAATTCTGGGAACTTAAAAGTTGCCAAGGTTGGACACCCTTGCTGTAAGGGTGTCAGGGTTCCGACCAATGCTCTAATAACATTAAGAGTCTCAAGCCATTTAGCAAGAAAAACCCAGTTGTTTATTAGGAGCGCCATGTCGGCACTACCTAGGTGAAGCCAGCTCTGGTTTCACCCAATTGGCGCCTTGCCTCTGAACCTGTTTCCCCCTTCCCCCAGAGTGTGTCACCAGTCACATTTCCCAATGAAACAATTTCGTCGGTCGTAGAAGTCACTCCCTCCAAGCAATTGCAGGTCTCCGTGGAGATGCCCTTGACTTCAGCTTGCTAGGCTGTGCTTTGTTTTGACTGAGGTGTTAATTCCTTGGTGCAGTTGCGAGGCGCGATTCCCATCCCTCTGCCTATGGCAACTCGGGAGCTGGTCAGGAAAGCTTCACAAAGGGTTGAGTTGACAAAGGGATTAGGAACAGAGGGGTGGTTAAGTCTGAGGACTTCTGGTCTCTTTGCAGGTTGTCTTGTTAGGAGACCATATGCAGCTGAGACCTGTGGTCCACAGTGACTTCTGCAAGAAACTCGGGATGGAGAGGTCTCTCTTTGAGCGCTACTGCAAACAGGCTTTGATGCTCAACATCCAGTATCGCATGGTAAGAATTTCTCTGCCAGGAAGTACAACATAATGCTGTCCTAGAAACCAGGAGACAGTGAGTTCTAGTCCCGTCTTAGGCACTAAAGCCAAGTACATGACTTTATGGCAATCACTAGGAGACAGTGAGGTCTAGTCCCACCTTAGGCACTAAAGCCAAGTAAATGACTTTACACCAATCAACAGGAGACAGTGAGTTCTAGTCCCACCTTAGGCACTAAAGCCTACTGCATGACTGTATGCCAATCACCACGAGACAGTTCTAGTCCTGCCTTAGGTGTGAAATCTAGCTGGGTGATTTTGGGCCAATTATTTTTTCTCAGCCCAATCCACTTCACAGGGCTGTTTGTATGTTTTTTTGTATATATGTTTGCTGCCTTGAGTTGTTTATAAAATTAATGAGGCAGGGTATAAAAACAATTTAATATATAATTGAAAATAATAATATTTGAAATTGTATAACTGAACAGAACAGCACCAGTGGTCTAAGCTCCTTGCCCGAAATAATCATCTTTTAACTCTGCAGCACAAGGACATCTGCCAGTTCCCATCCATGACCTTTTACAACAATAAATTGATGACCAGTCCCAGCATCATTCGCGGAAGCAGCATGCTCTACCACCGTAGCGAATTTGAGTGCACCCCCATCATCTTCGGCCACATCGAAGGAAGAGAGAGGTCCCTTGTGGTCTCCACGGAAGAGGGGAACGAGAACTCCAAGGCCAATCTGGAGGAAGTGCAGCATGTGGTGAGCAAGCCTGAAGTAGTCCAGTTGTTAAGTAAATTTTGCCCCATTTTACGATCTTTCTTGCCACAGTTGTTAAGTGAATCACTGCAGTTGTTAAGTGAGTAAAAACGATTGTTAACTGAGTCTGGCTTCCCTATTGACTTGGCTTGTCAGAAGGTCACAAGTTGGAAGACAAGGATTTATATTTAATTGTAATATTATGGTTAGCATTGTGGAAAAAGTATATGACCCAGTCAATGCATTGTCCACAAAGTATGTGTGGATGTTAAAGGAAAATTACAAATAAAACACACACATATACCCTGTTTCCCTGAAAATAAGACCTCCCCTGATAATAAGCCCAATCAGGCTTTTGAGTGCATGCACTAAAATAAGCCACCTCCCAAAAATAAGCCCTCCCCAAAACACAGCAGCCGCCATGAGGTGACCACGCTCGCTGCCTCCTGCACCTGAAAAATAATAAGACCTCCCTGAAAATAAGGCCAAGTGCTTATTTCGGGGGGTCAAAAGAAAATAAGGCCTGTCTTATTTTCGGGGAAACACGGTAGTTGTCAACTTACTGATTTGAACCCCCAGGGGACACTGCTATATGTGTTTATGTGTGTCTATAAATTAAATTAATACATTCTATGGTCAACCATCCATCCATCCATCCATCCAAAAATCAAGTTTGGAATAAAAAAAATCTCTCTTTATCATGTAATTCTCACATATCTTCTGGAACTACTATAAATATTGCTGGCACAAAATGCCACATTTAAAAAAATATATACTTGTTTTCCTCAGCTACTGACTTTTCCACTGTTTTTTTTTTCTTACTAATAAGTCCACCGGTGCAGCATTTCATCATTTTGAAAAAAGGATGTCCACCACAGTTAGAAAAAGACAGTCAACTGAAAAATTAAATAGCTGAGGAAAAGAAAAATGCTAATCCTTTTTAGACTATTCCAGAACTATGGATAAATTACAGAATTTGGAATCAGTTAAAAGGTCAGTATTGATTCTGTGAAGCCAATGTGTAGTGTTGGCCTCAAAAAAAAAAAAAAAGCAAAGGATAACAGACAATCTGGATTGCAGCAATTGTGGTAACAGGAAAACCATACTTTGAATGCAGAGCAGAAGAATGCATCCAGAGGTTGTAGTTGTACTCAGTGTGGGTGAATACAGAGCAAGAGTTTCAATTCCTGCCCTCCTAAAATGATTGCTGGCTAATGGGGCAACCTGGCATTGGAGTTAAGACTAACTCTCTTCTTACATGTGGTGCTGTGAGGAGTGGAGAAGAAGAGATTGCTGTAGAAGACCGAGCAGTGGGGCGGGCTGGGCTGGAGGGAGGCAGCGATCTTGGGCTCTGAGATCCATCACTGTCACTGCTATGACTGCTGGGAGGTGTTGGTGGCATCTGCACCAAGTCATCTAAGTCAGAAAAATACAGAAAATGGGTTAACACCAGACAGAAGGTTGGGTCACGGATAACAGCAGAAAAAGGTCATTTGGTGAAAGAAGACTACCGTATAAATCTAACCAGTTCCATCTAGTGTGAATTGCAATCTGGACCGTCATTTGTGAAAGGCAGTATTCTTTTTGGGATATAACAGAAATAAAACAGGAGATCCACCTTCTCTTCATCATTTGTTAAATCTCACCATCCTTACTTACCAATGAGTTTATTTTCTAAAAGAGGAAGCTGTCCCAGAGGCATAACAGGAATGAGAGAATCTGAAGCTTACGTAGAGTTTACCTCACAATAGATAATGCCAATGGAGTTTTCAATTGCCTTTAATTCTTGCATTTATGAGGTATCTACAATTTCTTTCAGGAAAGCATGATCAACATACCCTGTTCTAGGTCCAATAGTATGTAATAAGATATTGATGGCAATCTTGTATGTCCCTGTCCTCCTTCTTTTCTGTCATCTATATATCCACGTTGTCTCCACACAGCTACCTCCTGCACTTTCTTGAAGGTGTACAGCCAAAATAATTTCCACTGTTGCATCTATTCTGTTCTGAATAAGTTACATCCTTCAGTTGCTAGATTCCAGTCGTGGGAGTTGTCTCACAAGTCTTTTGGAACAAGTTCTACTATGTCGTTTGCCAGAACGTGGATTCGTTAACTGCTGGTTCTCCCACGAATCCTCTAAATTTCCTGCTGATAAAAGATGGTGCTCTTGCTAATGCTTACATTATATATTTAAAAAGCCAGTTCTGTTGGGACACATTGTGAGCCAAACATTTGAGAGAGCCTAATATTTTCTATAAATTATTGTTTGCTTATTTGAATATGAATTTCCAGTACTCGAGAAGGACATTACATTTTTAAAGTAAATAAATAAATGTGTTCATTTGGCTAAACAGGTCCCTCTGTGCAGTGACTGCCAAGCAGAATTCTTGATATTGTTATCTTTCTGGAAATAAAGCTAAGATCTTTTTACCAGGCACATTAAAAACTGGCAGCATTCACTATTATCCTTCCAATGACATGCAGCCAATATCTAATCCAAAAAAGCCAGAGAAATGTGGGCTGGATTTCAAATAAGACTACTGAAACTGGGCAAGCTTTTACTGATTTCATTTAAGTCTCTGTCTTAAAACGTAACGAAGTGATTATGGTTTTTGTAAGGTGCTAAGCTATTGCAGTGATGGGAAGATTCTCATTTAAGGAAAGATATTTCCGTGTCTAATTACTACAGATTTCCCCAGCCCTTTGCCTTCTAAATAGATGATGGACCCAAGGAAAACTGTATAACCTTTTAAAATTGCAGGAAATGTTGACTTATTTTAAAAAAAAACAATCTAATTCTCACTCCAGAAAGGCTGGCAATTTGTTAATTTTGAGCCATCTTTCCATATCATACAAAGAAAGCATATACAAAAGGAGGAGAAGGTTAAAGAACATGAGGCAGATCTAGAAGAAGATGGAGAGACACCATCAAAGACACACTATAACAACATCAATTAACAATGGTTAGGGCTGCCAGAAGAGCACTTTGTGTCCCTTGACACCCAAAGCAGTAAAAGACGAGAAGAAGGAAGAAGGAAGAGGAGGAGGAGGAGAAAGCTTTCCAACACTGCTGATCCTCAAGGTTTGCATTTCACAGACTTAGGCCAGACATAACATTGCTCAAGGGAAAGAATGTGATTAAAATACATAGTTTGCACTTTAAAATTATATCCAGAAAATAGAAATTGCCCCAATCAAATTGCTATGAAAGTCAATTCTCTTAAGAATTGTTCTTGCAGTCTCTCAATTAACTATTTAAAATGACAGGGCAGATACATGCTCTTATTTAAATGAGAAATTCTAATTTAATTACACTAACGCCTAATGGATAAGTTTGTAAATTTTGATAGATGCTGTCGCATTGATCTGCATTTTATTTTCTAGAAATACAGGGAAATACTACATAAAAGAAGATTAGAAGTAAACCTTCATAATGCTACATACTCACAATGCCCATCAGACCCTAGTAGTAGCCTTTTTCAAAGAGATAGATGTTGCTGTTGGTTGCTACCTATAAAGCCCTGCATGGCTTAGGGACTGCCTTTTCCCCATAGTATCAGCCCAGCCAGTTTGATTCTGCAGGGTTGGTGCAATCAAATAGAGTAAGGATCTGCAACCTTAAACACTCAGAGCCATTTGGACCCGTTTCCCACAGAAAAGAAAACATCTGGTGCCACAAAATCTGGGTGGGTGTGGCCAACTCCCACCCAGTCACATGACACCCCTCAGCCTCCCTACCCAGGTTTTGTGGCTCCCAGTATTTTCTTTTCTCTGGGAAACAGGTATGTCTCTCTCTCTCCCCCCTCTCTTATCCTTCTCTCTCTTATCTCTGTTATCTCTCTTTGACTCTCTTCCTCTCTCTCTCTCTCTCTCTTGTGTATGTTCCCTCTTGAACTATTTCCAAAAAGAGGCAAGGGTTGGTGAGTTTTTTTTGCTGATGTTGTTCTTTCTTTTTCATTGGGTGCTTTTTAACCATATGATTTAAATCAAGAATCATTTCAGGTTCCCAGATAAATGAAGCTCTTTTGATCCCCTTCTGTGGCTGCCGGCTGAACCCACCACTGGCTGGTCCCGCCCCTCGCCCTCACCTCCCAGTCACTCCTTGACTGAGAAGGTAAGGACGACGGCAACAGATGGAAACTCTCTCCATATTCCAGAATGGGAGAGAAGTGCCGCTGCAGTTGCCTATTTTTCCGGCCCTTCTTGGTGCTGCACGCACCTTGGTTGCTCGGGGAGACACTCAATTTTCTCTCCGCCATGAGACACTGGCCTGGCCCGACTGCAGCCGATGTTCTGCATCGTAATGGGCTCTAGGAGGAGGAGGGGTTGCCGTCTCCCACATTGTGAAGCATGCTAAATTTAAGTGTGCTGTGCAAGGCATTGCAAGAGGCCATGGAGGCGGTGAGAACAGTAACAACAGCCGCAGCCAGCCCAGGCCAGTGTGTCATGGCGGAGAGCAAGTCACACATCTCCTCAAGTGACCGAGGTGTGCGCAACACCAACAAGGGCCAGAAGAAGAGGCAAGTACAGGGGCGCTTCTCTCCTGCTCTGGAATATGGAGCGAGTCTCCATCCACCGCAGTTGTCCTTACCTTCTAAGGCGAGGAGTGACTGGGAGGGGCAAGGGCAGGGGCAGCCAGTGGTGGATTCATGTGACAGGAAGCCACAGCAGGGGGACGAAAGAGTTGCATGTGGGTCCGGACCTGCGGGTTGCCGACACCCAAAATAGAGTCATCTATTGGGACCCCAGAAATGCTTCTTCTCAGTAGTGGCTCCTGCCCTCTGGAATTAGGTTCCCCCTGAGATATGGATGGCTCCCACTTTCCTCCTTTTCAGAAGAGCCATGAAGATCTGATTCTTCACTCAGGCTTTTGACAAGTGAGAGTGAGCATATCATATCATCTGGTTTGCCACAGTTGCCATATTTTATCATTGAAGTATTGATCAAATTGATCAATTTCCTCAAGATCAATATTTGATTAAAACAATACATTAAATTTGCATGCTGCCCAACTCTCTCCCAAAGATTGATTTTAATCATTTTTAAGTTTTGATTGGTTTTATTGTAATTTTATGTTGTTTGATTGTTGTAAGTCACCCAGAGTTGTTGAGAGTTGGGCAGAATGCAAATTTAATACATTATTTTTATGGTTGGTACTACAGTCAGCCAGATGTTTAGATTGAATTTGGCATTTTTTCACCCACCAATCCAGTCCTTCCCATGCACCTGGGATAAGCTTGTTTGATAGTGTTAAAGGTATTATAGAAGGATGTGGTTATATTAGCATCATTATTATTATTTTCTGGAAGTTTACCCTAATAGCATAAAGGCAAGATGGTCTATAAAATAATAACAGATATGAGGTTGGAGAGCATTGAAAGCTCATTGAGTTATCAAATTTTCTCACCTGTTGGCACATTTAAAAATTGGTTCACTTCTCTAGGTTCAGCTTTGATTACAGGTTGGGTAGTCATTTCTATAGGTGCCTGTAAAACAATTAAGAAAAGTATTAAGTTAATTTTTTTAATATCTTGCTTTGAAGAATCATGGATTTCCCAATGAGATCACATCATTTGCAAGGACTCAAAGCATTGTCTCTTGAGGGAGATGGACAGTGAAATATAAATATAAACAAACAAACAAACAAAAAATAGAATTGTGCTGTATCTTACAATTTGCTTCTGGAGTCAGGCTACATACACCTCTCAGGTTTATTCTGAGATAATAGGGCTCCCAACAAGGATGGTGAGACCATCATCCTTCTAGAGATGACCTACACACTATTTTTTACTATTCATCTGTATATTATAGTATGTTGTATGGTATAATCTGCTCTTTGCACCAACTGGCCTCCGGTTAGAAGTGAAAGGTACATTGTATTACATATTTATTACTAAATTGGTAACATAATGGACCAAAACATTCTGGTGTATCAAGAGGCATTGAATTATGTGCCATTGCTTGAAATGTATTTCCACAGTGGGTTATAACCTGCCAGTATAGACAATACATCATTGAAGGAAATCAGCAAAGTATCCATTTGTACTTTCACAATGGAACCTTGTCTACTTTCTGTTTCTTCTCCTTAAGCATTTGCCATTCCTCCAGTCATTGGTAGCTTTGTAAACTGAGTACCCTTTGTACACTATTTATGCAGAGCTTGTTTTCTACTATTGAGCCATGGTAGTTCCCAGGGACATGCTATGGTGTAAAAGCTACAGGTTAATTATGGCTAAACCAGCAGAGATTAAAAACTGTGGTGAATGTCAACAGTTTTGCAGCTACTATTATTCTAACGTTTTCCCTAGTCATTTTTTTTTATCAACTTGAATATTAAAGTCTGATTCTATATGGGCGTCCAAAATTGCTTGCCTTATTTCCAAAGACAATATTATTAAAAAATGAGAGCATTTGGTAAAGAAAAGTGAACATCATACACATGTGACAAAGAAGAACATTGCACAGATAGTGTTTCCATAATTGACAGTCATTTTTGCTATTATCTCCTTCCTCTCTGTAAAATACATATTCAGATTCAGATCTTTGATCTGTTGTAATACGTGTAGGATGGTTTTGCACAAACTTTGGTGATACAGAATACCCTCTACTGTTCACTGGATTTTCTGCAGGGTTATTTAACAGCTGTTTTTGATCAAAGGAGATGGAGAGTTAATATGAAGAGCCATTAATTTCCAGCTGCACCAATGTGATCTTCCCTTACCAGTTTTCTTTTCCCACCAAATGCCAGAGATTTTTTTTTCATTAAACAGATATATTTCACGCTTTCTCAGACTGTAAACATAGCCTGGCAAAGGAAGTTAATATGGTTTTCAAACACACACCACATAGATCTACATTTGGAAATCCAGGGAGTTCAAAGTTAAAGCAACAGAGGAAGTTTTGTATACAAGTTTGATTTGAATGGTGTCCTTGTTTTTCCCTCCTACTTTTATCCACAGTAAGTGAAAGGAAGATAACCCATAATTGAGTCCAAATGAAGGGAGTTCTCTTACTTCACAGGAGAAAAAAGAAGGCTGTAAAATATGAGATTCTCTCACCTTTCAAAGTGCAGAATAAATGATTTTATTGAATTGACACATACGGTAGTTCATTTTCTGAAGCCTCTAGGCCCACTTCTGATCAGGCAAACCCTTTAAAATTAACTCATTGCCAATGAAATACAGTGGGAGGAAATTACTATCATATCCTTCAGGACATACCTTGAAACACCACACTCTAATTTATGCAATTTAAATTGAAGTTACAATGAAACGTATTGTGTGATTTGGAAGCAAGTAACAAGGAATGGTATTTGGCACTCCAGGTCAGAAGTTCTCAGATGCCTCTTGTTGACCTTCCACACACGTTTATTGTTTTATTACTTGTCTCAGTAAGGATGGTCAGTAAAAGGGGGGATTTTGTAAGTCCGCATTGTAAGCCGCTCAGAGTAATCTAGAACCACGAGATGGGCGGCAAACAAACAAACAAATAAATGTTGTACCATGCCTATTAGAAGCACTCAGTATACCTCTGACCATCATTGTGAAATTGAGGTAAGAGGGAAAAGCAACAAAAGAAGGGGGAAAACTGGGAAAGAATGAAAAGACATCATAAGCTGAATCTGGCCCAGGCATTCTGATTTCTCATCTTGCAATATATCCTGCCCCTTTCCCAAAATTTGGAAACGTATAGTCCAGATGTCCTGAACTACCGGTATATGTTTCTAAATTTTGATTGCTATTCTGGAAGCTATAAAGGACTTTGCATTGACAAGGCTGCTATGTTTTACAGTCTATACAGTAAACTACAGTAAGTAAAATGAGGACCCAGATTGTTCGGGGCAAAATGCTGACTCTATAAACAGCTTAGAGAGGGCTTTAAAGCACTGTGAAGTGATATATAAGTCTAAGTGCTATTGCTAGTGCTATTACCAAGTTAGTTAAAGAGACTAATCCAGCATGGAATGTTTGTTAATTATTTCTAAAGTTCTGCATTAAAAAAAGGCTCAGTAAAAACTCAGATGTGACTTAGATTGTGGTGTTTAGTTACCATAGAGAGTGGTGTTGTTACATTTTACCAAAGACCTTCTCAGATCATAATTCTGTGAGTTTCATTTATAAAAGAATATCTAGTCCTTTCAGATGGAGATTAAATAAAGTGTTGCTACAGAAAGAAGTTGTTGAAAATTGTAAAAATATATTAAAATATTTTTTTGAAAATAACTTAAATAAAGGTACAAATTTGAGAATGATTTGGGATACAAGTAAAGCTTTTATTAGAGATTACGTGATAAGATATAATGTTGAAATTAAAAGAGAGAGAAAATACAAAAATTTGGGGCTGAACTAAAAAGAAAAGGAGAAGGTACAAGTATCTCCCAACAAATTAAGATTTTATAGCAACAGTTATCCATGTTAACAATAAGAGAAATGGAAATAAAATTGAATGATGCAAAGCAAATTAATTTTGAATTTGTGAATAAACTAGGGAGATGATTGGCTTATAAATTGTGAACAGAAAGAAAAAAGAAAATGGTAATGAAATTACAAGAGTGACATACTATACTAATGGACAATGTTTTTATGCATAATTTTTCCCCCCAATATTATTTTAATTTGCATAAATGACATGATATTGTCGTGAAGAAAATATATGAATATCTTGGAGAACAAAATCTACCAGGGATTGCAAATGAACAAATGCAACTGATGAATGGACTTATAATGATAACAAAAGTCTGAGAAGCAATTAAAAAGAGTAAGGCAGGAAAAATGCCTGAACCAGATGAATATAGAGTTTGTATTATAAGTGGTTTGAGGACGAAGTTTTACAACCTTTACAAATTATAATGAATTATATTCCTACAGGGAGGAAGGATACCAGAGACTTGGAAAGAGGACAACATACCATTAATATTTAAAGAGGAACAAAATTTAATGTCAGTAAGAAATTTCAGATCAATATCATTACTTAATAATGGTTATTAGTTGTTCACAATGATTTCAGCTGAAATATTTTTTGTTAAGGTTCTGAAAGATATGAATTTTGAGAGAATTTTATAAAATGACTGAAATTGATTTATACTTCATAGATAGCACAAAAAACCATTAATGGGAATTTAACTAAAATATGTGAGCTCGGTGACAAATTGGCTTTTCTTAAGAAATAAAAGATTACTGAATTTAGAAGATTATGATTTGAGATTTGGGTGGCATGGATATCTATGGTATGATAAAGCTAAGATGAATATAGACTAAAAATTGTTGTGTTAAATACAGGCTATTCTGAGAGTATAGAATAAACTGAGGTTTTACCTGAAAACATCTTTATGACTTTCAGCAGAAGAAGTATTTTATAGATGAGAAATAATAAGCAAACATAAATGGTTAGTCTACTGAGATGTACTTGAATTTTTTTTCAAAGGGAATGTAAAATGAACTCAAGAGAAGGTCTGATAATAGAAGGATAACCTTGTCAATGGTTTTCTTATGTACAATTGACAGTAAGATTTAAAGTGGATGAAAACGTAAACATGTATTGCTAAAAAATATAAACAGTTGCTGAAATATATTATGACACAGAAGACGAACAAGTGAAAGAATGTATAATGATAAAAGGAGTGAAAACTTTTTGCTATAGATTACAAATGGACCAATGAAAAATGATGTGATTGAAAGGATTGAAATTTACATTATGTTCTAGACTTAAAGAGATTTTTTATAAAACGACATATCATTGGTATTTGTCACCAGAAAAACTGTCTAGAATGTATAAATGTATTTTGAATCTTTGCTGGAAATGTGAACAACATGAAGAGACATTTTATCATGTTTGGTGGATATGTAAAAAAAGCCTAAATATTTTGTATACAAATATATACATTAATTCAGAAGAATTTAAACATTAGATTACAAATGAAACCAGATACATTTTTGGGGGGATATTAATGGACAAGCAACTAGAAAAGAGCTTTGTTTTTATATATGACAACTGCAGAGAGATTATTATATGCTCAAAACTGGGAAAACTCACAACAGAGGAATGTTGATGAAGATGATAGAACTTGCAGAGAGGGCTAAATTAACTGCTTTGATCAGAGAAAAAAAATGACATTTATGTTCAACTAGAAACGATTTGTAGACTTTTTGCATGGGATAGAAAAATGCACTTACAATTTGTGGTTTTGATGACTAGGGAAAATGGATAATAGAAAAAAGTATGGTTTTTTTAAAATCACTGATTAAAAGATAATTTTGTAATTGTACTTATAGTTGCTGAAAAGGAAATGGGAAGTTTGTTCCTATTTTTTCTTTATAATTCATTCCATATTTTTGCTTTTCTTTTTTCTTTCTTTTTTTTACTGCTTCTGTTTTTTATTTGTGTTGTAAAACTTAAATAAAAAATATGAAAGAAAAGCATCTTTGAAATGTCACCAGCAGAAATATTTCTATTTTTACAAAATAACAAAAATAAAGAGAAATAGTTCAACAGAAAAATATCTCTTCCTTTGCAAAATCACTAGCAAAGGATGAAAAAGTTAGTTCAGTCATCCACAAATATTGAACAATAACTCCTAATGTTCCCATGCTGCCTGATCGTAATGGGAATTGATCAAATGTACTGTATAATTGCAACAGATTGTACTGGAACATTAGAAGTTGCTTCTTCTGAGAAACTGGCCATCTTGTAATTATTAAAATTATTCTATTTTAGAAGAAAGAAAATTTGAATTGTATTTCAGATGTTGGCTTCATCAAGGTGGGTTGCATTATTTGTAGACAAAACAGTTCTAAACTAGAAACAAATGGGCTAGTTAACCTCTAGGAACTTCTGCAGGAGATTCACTTTGCAGTTTCTATTTTGGGTGTATTTTTCCACTTATGCTAATAATTAACAATCCTGTCCACTGTTTGGACCAGCATCCCTAATAAAGGTAAGTATAGTTCCCAGAAAGTCCGCCATTTCTGACTCAGGATTGAAAGCACTCTATCCAATTATCCTTCAATTGCCCACTTTTCTCTCTACTATGTCATTTTTTAAAATGTGGTTATTTCAAATCAGCAGTGGTTAAAATAAAGAATACTTAGGCACTTTTTTCTTATTTTTTATTTTCCACCTTGTATTAGCCTTTCTATTTAGAATGAAAGATGAAGAAATCATTTAAAAATATGCCACATTCTCAGGTCCTGATGCTCAGATTATGCCAGCTATTCTTGGTGCAATAAACTCACCTCTTTGGGAACTGGCAACCTTTGCAGTGGGTTAAGATTCATCATGGGAACTGCATGAGTTGGCAGCTGAGTTTCGGGTATTTCTGGTACCATGTTCTGCTCCTGCTTCACCATGATGGAACATAGCTTGTGCTGGAGTGTCCACATACCATTTTCCAATTCTGAGAAAAGAAGCACATCACAGTCAAATCATACTACTTATACTGTGTATGAGAAGCACTGTGCCATACAATGAGGTGTTTCCTCTTCCATGACAGAAGTAAACCTGAAGGAACAAGGATTTTAGAGCTAGGAAGCACCACAATAAGCTTTTCTTTGTTTCAGAACAGAAAAATATATATTCTATTAAACTCTAGTACAGGGATATGCTATACTTTCCAGGCCAAAGGCTACATTAAAGCCTTGCCCAGAACAGCCCAGTCACTTTAGGCATTGTGCTTCAATTTTAAACAATTTTAGACGTTTTTAAAAAAGAAATGGAAAAATTCTGCCAGATCACCAAATCTTACCAGACTTCACCACAGCCTCACCTGAAATGTCACAAGACGAAGAAGAGCCTGATTAAATCCAAACACATTTGGACAATATTTAAACTTTTAAAAAGGGCTGATATCACACAAGACGGTTGATCTCTCTTATATGAATTTGCTCTGTCAGGGTAGTCTGTCCTATACTGGCTTATGAAACAAGTATGTTTGTAGGTTGACACAAGACGTTTCTTTAAAACAAGGACAATATTTTCTCGGTTAGATCCAGCAGATTTAACTTTTTATTTTTTTTATGTTTGCATGATTCTAGAAAGCCAGAGTGAGGTATTAAGGGTGGAAATAACAACATTTGACTTCCGAGAAGCATTTTACTCTCAACACATCCTTATTGTCCTATTTTAAACCCAAAAACAGGTCCACAGAAATGTGTTTATTTTGCTTCCAAACTTCAGCAGCAACAGTTCAGTCTGTTTTCAGCACTTTGGGAGTTGAAGGGCAGGAATGTGAACATTTCATTCTTTAAAGGATTTCTGGTCCTATTTTATTCTTATTTTAAATTGAATGTACACTGCTCCAATTCAGTCATTTTTGCCATCAACTTAGGTAGCATGGTCTCAGGGTATTCTAGGACTACAAATGGAATATGTGAACAGGCTCCTATGGGTTTGAGGAGCAAGTGCATGATGATAAGAGCAAAGGAAACAAATGGTTATGGTTAATACATATTTTAGAAACTATAGTCACCTACTTTGACTTTTATCAGAGAATGCAAGATATATCAGGCAGAGGAAAAATCTTCCACGGGGATAAGTTGTAGTCTGAAAAGTTTATGGCAAGACAATACCCTGAGAAAGCCTTTTTAATAGATATGTGATCCTTATATAAGCTCAAAAAGGATTTCCTGAAAAGAATTATAGCTCCAAAGGGTGAAAAAATGACTGTATGATCCTGTGTTAAGGATGTTTAGAGTTCTAGCTTGAGCAATTTCCTACTTATACAGAGAGGAAGGGAGAGAGGGAGAGAGGGGGGGACACACAGATAGATTTAAATTCAAAACATTTTATGCCCAAAGTTAAAAACAGATTGTTTCTATCATTCTGTTTTGAGCTTAAAACAGTCCCATTTCCAACTCAAAATGTCTATTTCAAATTTGAATCAGAACTCTTTCAAAGTTCCAAAAAATTTCCAAAAGGGTCAGAATAATCCTTTCCCGAGTTGAGAGACTCGTTCTGAATTTGAAGCAGAATATATTGAGCTCAATTTTTTTTTTAACTTCAAAACAGTTTGGTTACTCCTATTACATAGTCCATTATGTTGGGGATAAGAATGAGGGCTGTGAGTGTGTGTGTATGCAGTAAATGGTATTATTATAGCTATTAGAGAGCCTTTAGTTCTCTCTGCAGAGAGCTGCATAAGGGCACTGAAGAGAGAGGAACTGTCAGAGAAAACTGTCTTTTGTCATCTCTCCTTCATTCTGCCCTTTCCCAGATTCCTCAATCTCCATTCTTCTGTGCTGTTGCTCACAGCCATGATGTTCTTGTCATGCTCTAAAGAATTGCATTCCACTATGAAGCAGCTGGCATGATGCTTCTAAAAGATGCAAGGCACTTTCCGTCTCTAGTTTTCCTGGTAGCTTCTACCTCGCTAGTAAACTCTTTGGCTTTGAAAGGGAAGGATTTGGAAAGATTTTGTACCAAGCATGGGACCATGGAGAAAAATGAGCAGGAAGCATTTATGTTAAGATCTAGAAAACTTTACAATAAAATGGAGAAATACTCATAATTAGCACCTGGGTATATAAACAGCACACCGCATCATTTTCATTGGAAATAACCATATTTACAGAATGTTAGATGTGAAGGAGAACCAAAAGCAGGAACAGAAGGAAGATGAAGGGGAGGAGGAATGGAATGGAATATCCAGAAACAAGCAACGTTTCTATGAAAACTAGTGCCCCAATGCTCCTTTTCCAGCAGCCTTGCTGAAATATATCTCTTCTAGATATTGAGGGTTTTTTGGAGAGTAATTGTCCTTCCTCATCTGCAGTCTGAGGTGAGATAGTTCAGTAACAGTTCTTCAAGGAGACAGGACATTACTCTGGAGCAGGACCAAATAAGACTGACCTATGGAAAAAAATATAGTGCTTTCGCCCCTTCTCTTTTTGATGTCTGGCAGCACTCAGCTAGGATAATCCCTGACCACTGTGGGGAAACTTATTCCCTGCTTTTATGGTTTTCTAGCTTTTTTTTTTTTTTTTTAAGAAAGGCCTTTCTTCTCTTGTATATACTGAATCTGTGCCATTTCCTTTTCAGGCCGACGGTTGTCCTTCAACCACTCGGACACCCACAGGGTCCCACAAATAACAGGATCCTCTGCTAGGATTGCTCTAAAAATATCCTGCCATCATGAATCATCCTAAAATGAATTGTTTTAAAAATAGGTTTTGAAATGACTGTGCCTCTCCATCTCCTGAGAGAAATCTGCTGGTAAAAAAGAAGCCCACTTAGGCCTCTGCATGTGCCAATTAGCATTAACTGTAAGCATGAGCTTTCATTTGGTCTACACCCAAAACAGAAGTATCAGGGAAGGTGCTGATTTCTCTGCATCCACACCCAACAATCTAAGGGTCAATCTCAGAGGCCGCCCAGAGCTTGGCAGTGGGGAGAAGAGGGTAAGTTGACATGTTTTATTTAACTTCCTTTTTCGGTGTGAGTATTATAGAACTTTTCAGTGCAAAAAACAGTCATTTAAGCCTTAGTACATGGAGCTCAGCTTTATCTAATGGAGCAGGCCTGATTATTGAGGCTTAGACCATTGGGTTGGGAAGTACTCAAAATTCAAGCAGGTAGACTGGCCTGAAGGACACAGCTGAGGAGTCAAATAAGTTCCACTAACTTGTCCACTCCCCTGTGCCACAAGGTCAGACAGAGAAATGACCCCCCCCACCCCCCAGTCTAAGAAATGAGTATTTTAGCTTTAGCACCACTTGGAAAACATAAGGATTTATGTAGGCTCTTGTGAGCTGAGGAGAAAAGGGAAGGAAATAAAATCTCTCCCTTTTTATCACACATGAAATTGTCTTCAGTGCTTGTGCGCTAATAAATTGAGTTAAAATGGCCTATGAGCAAGATCGATTGTAGACAAACACATCAGAATATAGCTATAGGCCAGGTGGACAGGGTCAATGCATTCCAAGCCTGCAATCCTTAAGCCTGAACCTGCATGGATAGGACTATGGTCCAGATTTCTTCCATTCACAAGTTAGAAGAGATACATGGAAGAGGGAAAGGAACTACAAGACCAGGAGACCTCCTCAAGAATATATTCAGATTAGAAATTTTCAATCCCTGATTTAAAGGGAAGAGAAGAAAAAATGATATATATTTTTTGCCAGCAAGAATGATAAATTATCAGATTCATAGGCAGTAGGAATAATAATAACAACAGAACAGAAGAAAAAGAACTGAAGAAAATCAGAAATACAAAGACCTGCAAATAGAAGTAGAATGATTGTATTAAAGAAAGCAAAGTTAGTAACAATAGTAATAGGCTACTTGGGTACAATCCCAAACCATCTGGAGTACCACTTGAATGCCATTGGCAGTCAAAATCACCACTACCAATTGCAAAAGGCAATTTAGTTGGAAAAGCTTACATCCTGCAATGATATCTTTAACACCATCAAACAGAATCTGCTATCGTAGGTCCTTGGGAAGGACTCCCTAGGTGGGTAAAAATGCCAATTCCAGTCTAAACATCTGGTTGAATGTGCATTGAATCATAATAATAACCTCCATAAGTAAATTGCTCCATTCATATATAAATGTTACTATCATACAGTTATTTCTTGCATTTAAATAAAATTTAGGTAGCTGCGAATGATATCTATTATTTTTGTTCCTAGTTTCGGTCTACAATGAAGAACTTCTCCTGATTATGGCATCCTTTTATGAACATGGAGAACTTCTGCCACTGCAGGAACTTGCAGCTATGATTACGACTATCAATAAGAATGTTTGATTGCACCTTTGCTAGTAGCTGTAATTTTACCATCAGAGCTTATGGGCGGCTTTTAAATACAGAAGGAACGGTGGCTTTGCTGCAGGATGTTTTCTGTCATGGCAAATGTTGCTACTTATATATTAATTTAGCAAAAGACCAAATGAATCTACACGGCAGCATATACCGGTACTCAAAATGTGAATGTAGGAAGAGAATACTAGCATTTTCTCTTTACTAGAGGATGAGACTAAGTGGATTTTTGTTGCTCTAGGACTTGTGATAGCTCCCCTGGCTTATGGTTTTGTGTGGGGACAATCGTAGGTCAGTTTCAAACTCTTCAAAGATTGAGGAATGGAAACAGTGGATAGAGGAAACCAGAAGCAAATTGAAATTAGTTCCCCAAGGGAACTAATTTATTCAGCATTGTTCAGTTAAAAAAAACTCTTTGGCAAAGAACACTGCTTTAAAATATCTACAGTAATGTTGTGTGAATAATAAGAAGTAATGAGAGGTCAGTTTCCTGGACAATATCCAGGACTCAAATAATCAGTTATATTAAATGACTGTAAGACAGTAAGCATTATTCTCTCTTAAAACAGTGGGTTATTGGCTCGCTGCTGTGACTCATGAGGCCAAAAACCATGTTTTGTCTGTTTTTTGAAGACCCTGATGAGAAATTAAAGGTCAACTCTAATATTTTTTTTTATATCAGAGCTCTGCTTTATTTTGAAAAACCCTCTATTTCAATTTTCTCCATTATTGCTGCTTTCAACAAAGGAGACTAGAAAAAAGTAAAGTTTAGTTTCTAATTTCAGCTTGTTCATCCCACCCCTGTGTATCCCACCCCTGTGTATCCCACCCCTGTGCATGTTTCTTCAAGGGTATGTTTTACAGTATTCAGTTGGACTCAATT
>JANHFT010007559.1:38042-49118 GCA_032467955.1 Pseudoxenodon macrops
TAGATAGATAGATAGATAGATAGATAGATGATAGATAGATAGATAGATAGATAGATAGATAGATAGATAGACAGACACGTATAAAATTATACAACCCCTCTAATATATATTACTAGTAGTAATATAGTAGTAGTAGTAATATATATAATAATATACATACACTAAGAAAAACTGTTTTTTGGGAGTAGCATTTCTGTTTTCAATAAATTGGGGCCTCTTTCTTCTCCCCTCACCTGAAACAGTACCTATTCCCATTTTATCCCCTTGCACCAATTTATTGAGAAAATTGTGAAAAGAGCTTTCAGTTCGATGATTAAAATCTGGGTTAATATCCCTGTAATTTGGTTTTATTAATTGTGAGCTACATTGTTGATTCCTCGCCATCTCTCCCCCCAAGTGGCCTGTTCTGTATCAGTAATTAGATATTATCATGAAAAGTAATATTTCATGGAAAAAACAGGCTTCCAAACATAAAAAAGAAACCCAAAATTAAGCTACAGAATTATATAGGATGTATTTATTAATTCACCGTATTTGAGATGTTAACTTTTTGGTCTCTCTCATGCTGCCTGGAAAACTGGAATCCGGTATACTGGCTTCTAACAATGTTGAGCAATGGAGATTACAAGTCTGTATATTAAATATGCTAATAATCATTTAGGAAGGCAATCCTTACACATCAGGCAACCCTGAACAAGAGGACTCAATGCACAATCCTACCAAAATGTCATTTAATCTGTCTCAAGAAAAATTTTGTTTATTTATTTCTATCCCACCTTTATTATGTTTACAAATAACTCAAGGCGGGAAATAGAGTAGAATAGAATTGAATAGAATTCTTTATTGGCCACACAAGGAATTTGTCTTTGGTGCATATGCTCTCAGTGTACATAAAAAGACAAGATACATTAGTCAAGAATCATAAGGTACAATACATAATGATAGTCATAGGGTAGAAATAAGTAATCAGGAAACAGTATCAATAAAAGTCGTAAGAATACAAGCAATAAGTTACAGTCCTGCAGTCATAAGTGATCAGTTTTTCATTGAAAGACTGAGTGACAGACCTTAAGAGATAAATTACAAGTACAAATAGCTTTGATTATTAGAATTTTTCTGATAGCCAGAGACATAAGCATCATTCAGATGGACTGTCGAGAAAATTTGTAAGACAGAAGCCTCATCCTATTGAAAAAAGGCATACAGCGCCTTTATTTTTAAAATGCACACCCAGCCTGCCTTTCAAATGCATGATTCCTAAGGTGTCTCATATCAAATATAAATAATAAAAGCTCAAAAAGAGAATGGTGTGATCTACAAAAAATGTGGTAAATGAAAAATTTATTAGAAAAATAGCCTGACTGAATAGGGGTTTAAATATTGTACAGCAGACCATCAAAATATCTTAATAGCCCATTCCCATATAGGTTATTAAATCCTACTGGATGAAGATAATTCTTAAAAAAAGTATCTGAACTCTATTCAGTAAAGTGTTTGTTTTCTAATAAAATTTTCATTTACCACATTTTTTATTTCAGTTCTGTGGCCTTTTGGGGGGGAAGAGGAGAAGCAAATCCGAGCTCTTGTCCTGAACAGCTTAGTTCATTGTCTCCAAAACTAAGAAGAGAAAGAGCAGAACTGGCTGACAAAAGTAGAAGCTGAAATTGCTTGAATCCCCCAAATAAAAGTCTGGAAGCACATAGGACTACCATAAATTAATCTGGAACAGAAATGCAAATGTGAGAATCCCCACCTTGGCTAGGAATAGAGAACAGATACTTAGTTATGCCCAGAGTATTATATGGGGGAACATGAACATTCAAAAGGGGGGTGGGGTGGGGAGTGAACAGAACTTTTGTTAGCATTTAAAAACGGCCTAGGAAAGGTTTTATTCTCGTTTGTGTGTGTACTGAACGGAGGAGCTGCTTTGAATCTATTTATGTCTAGACAGTATAGGGTGAAAATTGCTGTGAGGATCCAAAAGAAACAGGCCCGAGAGGAGTAAAAAAGACAGCAGCAACTGGGCGAGGAAAGGCCAGAGGGAACCAGAGAAAAGAGAAAGGAAGAGGTGAACTCCCTTAGCAGCCGGCCAATCCAAACGCCTGAAAAGGGTTAACTGAGTCCCTAAAGAGACTTACTAAAGAAACAATAAGAAATCTATCAGCTTATTGGACAGTTCCTAGAATCCCTGAGCCAATGGGAAGGGCTGCCAGCTGAGAAGGCTTTTTGGTGCGCCGATCAAGAGGAGTGCAGGGTTAGAATGGAGCAGGCTCTGCTTAAGCAGAGTTTCTCGGGGCCGAGGTAAGGACCCCGGCCAGCTTGCTTTGAAGGCAGATCGGTCTGCAGATAAAAATAATCTGAATCGCTCTGTGGTTGCTCCTGAAAGCAGAGCCCCGACACAAGAGTTGTAAGTGGCTTAGTAATGCTTTCTGCCTGTTCTGTCTGTTTGCTTTTACCGCAGTTACTTCTTGCTACCTAGATTTAATCTTATAATCAGAGTGTGATTTGGAAGATGGAGAGAAAATGCACTCTTTGTGCTACAGAATACAGGCCCTGCCGCGTGGGAGTGTTGTTAGTAGACTCCATATAGCATGGAGGAAAAAAACCTCACAACTGTAAAAACAGACAAAAGCCACTTAAAAACCTCCAGCCCCCAGTCCTTCAGAAAACATTTTAGCCTGATCTATAATTCTTCATAACCCAGAGAAAACAAGGATCACCAGGAGACCATCACTACTGTAACTGAAAAAGCAGCAAAATGGAAAATGTCACCACTTGAATATTCTGGCTCTTCTGGTATAGTCACCCTACCCCACTACACAAAAATAAACTGCTAGTATCTCTCCCACTCACGTTTTTCAGGATATATGTTCATGTGCATTTGCTGCGTTGCAAGAAAATCTTGCAGGATATATATTCATTTGCATTTCTTGCTTTGCAAGAAAAACTAGAGGTTGCCATAATGGGCAAAAATAATGAGGAGAAAATAAGATCAAAATATTACAATCCTCTAAAGATTTCCAAGCCTCTTGGCCAAAATTCTTTTGTTGCATTTAAAAGTCCCTGGAAAGGTTGATATAGTAGCATTGCACTGTGATCTGTTTTTCAGCCAGACACTTTTCCCCGAAAGCTGGAACCATGATTGCAGGTTGCTATTGTAGCTGGGCCAGAGAGGAGGGGAGGAGAGAAGTTTTAAATACAATAATGCATATAAGAAAAGACAAGCTGCAGAAACAGGAATACTGAACCTCAAAGTTAAATTAAAATGAGGCAAGAGTTCTCACCAATGGACCAGCTTCTTACAAAGTCATCAGAACCACAGCAAATCAAAGGTGAATTGCATTTTTCAGCAGCTTCAAATAAGTTGGCCCAGAATTGGAAATAAATTGAACAAGAGTAGCGAAAGCTGCTGGAATTCTTTTCAATCCCTTAAAAATAGTTCCACTCCAAACCATGTGACCCGTGAGGAAAAGAAAAGGGAACTTAGAATAGAGAAGCCATTAACTTTTTCTAAATCTTTTCCCAATTGCTTCCCCCATTTTGATGCATAGGAGTGGCTGGAATTTTTCTCCAATTCTTAGCAGTGCCGCTGGTCATGTGGCAGGGTCTCAAGAACAGAATTGTTGATTGCTCCCGATCGCCTTTCCCACAGGAATATCTTAAGGATTTTTTCTCCTGGATTTTTTTTTCCTGCAGCCCATTACCAAACTTGATTTGGGTGGATTTTTTTTTGTTTTTTGGGCAAGCTTCTCTCCAAATTTGGTCGTTATTTCCATTTGATGACCAGCTGAAAAATAATGCTTATGTTTGACTGCTTGCTTTATATTTTGCCTTTCCTTCAAGCTGTATATAGTACTTTCCTCCCAACAACTCTGTGAGGTAAGTTGGATTGAAAGTTAGTGATGGACTGCAAATAACGCAACAGATTTCATACAGGAGACTGGATTTGAACCTGTTTTCTCCATGCTTCTTCCAGTTCATTAACCACTAAGTTATGCTGGTTCTCAAGATGTGATTGGTGAGTGTTTTCATTTCGGCCCCCAAAATGACTTATTTTCATACTTGAGGGCCTTGGCCTCCTGAGGCCCATAAATCTATCCTCTGAGTCATGTGGTAGTGGGGGTAAGAGTGACTGGGAACCGAGCCACACAATATGGATCTACTAATCAGGATGTTGAAATTTTCTGGTGAATATTTTCAAACTTCCCCTCAAGTTCATGAGCTTTCTTAAGCTGAAAAGGTATCTATTTTATCAGTTAGCTGATAATTAGCTCACTACTAGAAGTACAGTAGTAAATCTGGCTTGTCATAACGGCATTCCAATTATTTTACTTCATAATGGCATTCCAATTATTTTACTTCAAGTTAGAAACATTCTTCTGGCTTGCTCCACCAGTAAATAAATGCTTAGTGTTAACACCAGTCAATACATGCTGGCACTGCAGGAGGAAAACTATATAGAGTCAAGCAACCAGGTCACAGTCTATAAACCTCTTTTTCTCTAAGTGTTATAATGCTAGCCTAACCTCCAAGATTTCAATTGTCAGTAAAACTATTTTGGAGTATTTTATGCTTTGAGACATGTGCAAAAAAAGCCAGGTTAAGAATGCTTCGGCACAGCCTACTCTAGAAGAACATCACTTTTGTGCATAAATACATGATTTGTCACATCAACAAGAATAGAAAAGAACCGCAGAGTCACAAAAATGTCTAATCTGATATTGGTAATCTGGATAGGCGAAGAGGTGAAAAGGTAGAGCTAGCAGCCTTTTAAAAACTGAATCCTGATCATCCTATTACCGGTAAAATATCCAGAGAAATGGAGTCTATTATTGCAAGAGAAAAAAGTTCAAATCCAGGAAAGGCTGGCAAACTCGAAGAAGCAAAAAGCTCTCCTGACTAAGAGGTCCAGCATTCAAGGTGGAGTGGTAACTTTTTCAGCATGAGATTTTCTTGATCTGCATTTTTTCCCTACTCCCAAAAGGTTACTATTTGCTCTGTATATTTTCTTCTTCAGAGTACCTTAGAGAGTGTTGAATTTCTAATTTTGCATTATTCAAGGGCTATCCTTTGCAGAAGATCTGATCTGGAACCTCTGGCATATCTGGCAATATGGAGTTTGGTGCTATTAATGAAAGACCACAAACTTATCATCTCTTCTATGTAGTTCAGTTTAGATGTAATTCATTTTTTGAATTCTGTTATAGTCCACGCCCAGGGTGGTTATTTTGCTTATAAATTCTGGGTTCTGTAAACCCAAAGTGGTGGCTAGTCCAGGATGAACAACATGGTCTGCTTAGATTTTAGTTAAATATCTATGGGCAGCTTGAGAGGTGAAGATTAACGTAACTAACCGAATAAATCTCAGTTGGCTGGGATTTGTTCAATATGCTCAGCTATTAACCAGTTACAACGACGGGGTTCATAAAATGAGCCATGATAATATCAATTACTTAATATTATGCCCTAGATTAGTGTTTCTCAATCTTAGGAATTTTAAGATGGGTGGACTTCAACTCCCACAGTTCCCAACCAGCAGGGAAATTCTGGAAATTGAAGTCCTCACATCTTCAAGTTGCTTTGTACAATGTGTGAACTTGGTATGGAGTATTGTGCAGTGTTTTATTTTGGACACCAAAGGGATTGTACATTTATCTGGTTCTATGCTATCCTGTCAACTTTTTTTCCACTGCAAATAACTGCAAACCATCTTGGATTAGCCATGGATTAACACCAAGAAGAACTTGTTTTTGCAATGCAGTTCCATTCAAAAGGCAGCTGGGTTTTGTTAAGTATAATTTATTAATCTGCAGTACAGGTTGTCAGGGAATTCCCTGTAAATTTATTTCAAGCCCTTCCTCTCTGAAGGAATTTCATATTAGATACTGTATATGTGATGGTAATAATGCTCCAGTTCCCTCTGCCTCCTTTGAGAAAGTAAAAAACAAAAACAACCCTTGTCCATTCTTAACAGATTTTGCAATTTATAAATGTGTATAGTTAATCATACCTTTGAGACATTAAAGAATGTAGTACAAATTTCCCTTTTGAGGTTCTATCAAATATTTACCATACTCTGGCTTTTGCTTTTGAGTTGTATGCTCCTGGAGGGGATCTACACACACACACACACACACACACACACTTGAAAGCTTAGCTTCCCTGACCTACAACAATATACAGTTAATATTCCCAATGCTCAGTGGACAAGCTGTGACTGACAGTCCCACTGCTCTTCCTGGGAAATTACAGGTAAAAGATTATAATCATCTATATCCCCCCCCCCCAAGAGAACATTTTACTTTTCCCACTCGCTTGCCTAAAAAAACATGGGGAGGGAGGAAGCAGGACATCATCTGCAATTTCTGTGTTAAAGAGATTGATTATTTTGGGAAGATCCAGAAGGACACATGATTGAGGTCTTTCTCTGGGTTTCTAATTGGGGGGGGCTACTGGATTTACTTCTTCCTTGTAGAAGGGCTATATTGTTTGCCTTGTGTTCTATTTATAAATGTAGTTCTGGACTTACATTTGTTTAACAACTATTCAAAGTTACAATGGCACTGAAAAAAGTGAGTTATTACTGCTAACTTGCCTTCCATTGAGGACCTGTACACTGCATGAGTCAAAAAAGAGGGCCGTGAAAATATTTACTGACCCCTCACATCCTGGACATAAATTATTTCAACTCCTACCCTCAAAATGACGCTATTGAGCACTGCACACCAAGACAACTAGATACAAGAACAGTTTTTTCCTAAACGCCATCACTCTGCTAAACAAATAATTCCCTCACCACTGTCAGACTACTTACTAAGACTGAATTACTATTACTTTTAGTCTTCTCATCGTTCCTATCACCCATCTCCTCCCACTTATGACTGCAGGACTGTAACTTGTTTCTTGTATCCTTATGACTTTTATTGATATTGTTTCCTGATTGCTTATTTGTACCCTATGACTATCATTACGTGTTGCACCTTATCATTCTTGACAAATGTATCTTGTCCTTTTATGTACAATGAGAGCATATGCCCCAAAGACAAATTCCTTATGTGTTCAATCACACTTGGCCATTAAAGAATTCTCTTCTATTCTATTCTACTGGTAAGTTGGGCCCAACTCTTCACGACCGTATGGGCCATAGCATGCCATGCCCCTGGCCCTCCCAGGACAACTTGCCACAACCAACTTCCTGCGACCAACTCACCATGGCCAACTTGCCATGGCCAGCTCGCTGCGGGATAACTCATCATTATAAACTCACCATGGGACAACTCACTGTGGGACAATGTAACAATTCTATTTAATTATTTACAATAAATAAAAAAATATTTTATTTTTTGCCATTCACATTTTATTCTGTTTCTCCTTTTGCATCCTTTCTTTCATTATTCTATTCCACCATTTCTTTGATATTAGTTTAACTCTTGTCCCGCAGCAAGTTGTCCTGTGGCGAGATGGCCATGGTGAGTTGTTCTGCAGCAAATTGGCCATGGCAAGTTGGTTATGGGAAGTTGGCTGTGGCCTGAGTTTACCTATCTAATCATTTATACTCTGCTGTCCCTTTCTTCTCTTGCCTTCAATCTTTCCCAACTTTGAGGTCTTTTCCTCTCTTCTCATTAGGTGGCTTTAATATTTGAGCTTCAGCTTCACTATCTGTCCTTCCAAAAACCAGTCAAGGTTGATTTCTTTTAGGATTGATTGATTTGATCTCCTTGCAGTCCAAGGGACTCTCGAGAGTCTTGTCTGCTGGAACTGGGTATGTCTAGTTTTATGAAAAGAAATACTAGAGGTGACACCATAGCAGTGTTCCAATATCTCAGGGGTTGCCACAAAGAAGAGGGAGTCAAGCTATTCTCCAAAGCAAAGGGTAGAACAAGAAGCAATGGGTAGAAACTAATCAAGGAGAGAAGCAACTTAGAACTAAGGAGACATTTCCTGACAGTCAGAACAATTAATCAGTGGAACAATTTGCCTCCAGAAGTTGTGAATGCTCCAACAATGGAAGTTTAAAAAAATATGTTAGATAACCATTTGTCTGAAGTGGTGTAGGGTTTCCTGCCTAGGCAGGGGGTTGGACTAGAAGACCTCCAAGGTGCCTTCCAACTTTTGTTATTCTAAACATCTGATCCCATTGACCGATCCAGATTGGATCTTGCAACTATTTAGAATAGTATTGGCTGCCAAGTCTTTTTACAAGAGAAAGCAAAATAAAATGTAAATTGCGTAGTTCAGGTATAAAGAAGGAACGTACATTCAGCTACTCTGTGTCTACAAACTAGACATCAAATGCTCTGCTTTTGGTGCGCAGAAGGCAATCCTGCCTCTTCCCCCATGAATTCATTCCCCATAATTCCTAGGGGGGGGGAAAAGTCTCAACACAATAACATCAAATGGAATATAGGCCCTCATAAGAAAATCCCAGCTTATAGGCACAACAATATGTATGCCTTGAAAAAGGAATGATCCTAAAATCTGCATCCACCAGAAATCAAAAATAGCTGATTCCAGCTCAGGGGGGGCCAAACTCATTCATCTCAGCCACCGACTGAGCCATATCAGAAGACAAACTATAAAACATTAACTGTGCTTCAAGAGGATGAAAAGGTGTGTTTGCAAAACACAGCTGTGTTTTATTTACCTAGTTTGGTGGACTCCATTCTTCCTTTACATTCAGTTTATTCAAAAGAATCCAGAAGGCAGTCAGGCAAAAGGGGCAGGAGGTAAATGTATTCACAAATACCTTTGAAGCTTTCAGTTCTGCTTCCCACCCCACCCCTCTGGATTTATCAGTAAGCCATAATCACGAGCAGTTAAAACAGGAAAGGTGTAATTATTGTTCTGTCTCTATAATCCATCTCTCTCAAGGTGCAATTGGTTTCTACTGTGTGGCATGTAAATTACTAGTTGCAGAGGTTTAAAAAATGGTCACATCAAAGACTTCTCCTTCGAAATTAGAACAAGAATGACATTATTCTTATTTATTTATTTATTTAATGGCAGAATTAGATGTGATGGGCAGCTGTTCGGGAGAGGGGAGAAGGAAATTTAGAGCAGGAATGGGTGATTTTTTGGCACCCAAACTACCCTGTTTCCCCCGAAAATAAGCCCTCCCCAAAACACAGCTGCAGCCATGAGGTGACCACGCGCGCCGCCTCCTGCTCCTCAAAAATAATAAGACCTCCCCGAAAATAAGGCCACACACTTATTTCGGGGGTCAAAAGAAAACAAGACCTTGTCTTATTTTCAGGGAAACACAATAAGTGAGGCTAGTTTTTTCCCCCTTAAAAAAACAGCAACACAGTCTGATATAATCGGTTGTCATTGTGTCCCCAAAATCAGAAGGGCCAAAGTTTTCTTCACAAGGAAATAGAGGTCAGAGGATTTAAGGGGCAAAATGTGTGCCTTAAGAGGCTTAGTGATGTTAACCAACATCCAATGGTCCATCTCTTTGCTCCCAACTTCTGGGAAATTCTGTAAAGGTAGAATAAGGATGTGAAGCTTCTGCAAGGATATGGAATTCCCTCTTATCTCTCTTTCCCCCCAGCCTCCAAAAACCACCAAGAAAAATACTTGCTTCGGGCTACTGAGGTGCCACGAAATGAAGGTTCAAATTACTATTTATGGACAAGTTTATGAATTTGAAAAAAGAACATTCTGAAAGTAGCAGGTGTGAACGTTGGGATACCTTTCCAGTTGATTCATTGCTATTTTGGTTTATTTGTTCCTTTTTAATTTCGCAGTTATCATTAATGTCTAAAAGCATGATTGATTCATAGAGTCCTTGGTGCTCTCTGAGCATGGCTGTTTTCCTGCAGATGTTTCCTTACCCTACCAAGTAACGTCTTCAGTGTTAGAATAGAGTGGGGTTTGCCAGAATAATGAATTTCATCAACCTCTGCCTTACCATCTATTTTCAATTGGATGGACAAATATATCAAGAAATCAGAGGAACACTCATGGCATCCCTACACGTAGGACTCATAACTGTAATACATTGTCCAGAAACTATCGCATTCCTACGCATACAACCAAAAGTATGTATAGACCCAAGGTGGCACAATGGTTAGAGTGCAGTACTGCTGACTGCTAGCTGGAGTTCGGCAGTTCAAATCTCACCGGCTCAAGGTTGACTCATCCTTCCCATCCTTCCGAGGTGGGTAAAATGAGGACCCAGATTGTTGGCGGCAAAGCTGACTCTGTAAACCGCTTAGAGAGGGCTGTAAAAGCACTATGAAGCAGTATATAAGTCTAAGTGCTATTGCTATCTGCTATAAATAAGTTTAAAAAAAGGAACTAGAGAAGCTATGAAAAAATCAACAAACGATCATCTTCCTAAAAAAAAGTGCCCTAAATCTCATGTGTTCCTAAATCTCATGAAAATTCAGCAATGTCATTCTTGGAACTTTACAGGATCTCAAATAAGACTATCAACATGTCCTATTAGAATACTAAATTTTGGCAAGCTTGTGGTATATCACTTTTTTTTTAAGCTTAAAAATTGGTTTCAGAGTTGTCATCCAGGGATATCACAAATATTTTGGTAATCCATGAGTGGAGTTCATGCCATAAACTGTGGTTTGTAATCGACAGTGGTTGAGTTCCCAGAACAAACTAAGTCTAAACAAATAAACATTTGTCTTCTTTAGTAAAAGAGGTTGTTGTTTGGGTTTCCCATGTTTCCAGCAATCAAAGCACACATGTAACTTTATTTCAGATTTCCAGTTGAGTAGAGAACAAGAGAAAAATATTTTAAAAAGGAAACCAGACAGTGCTTCACAGATTATTTCAAATTTAATGACCAACTATCTCATCATGATGACTATGTGCAGCTGACAGTTAAAATTCATGTTGACATTTCAATCTTTATTCTGTTGAATTAAGTATTTTCTCTCATCTAAGGATTACCCCAAAGGTGCTTTTTCAAGAGGCAACTGGACTTGGTTGTTTTTCTTGGAAGACGGGTTGCTTCTCATCCAAGAAGCTTCTTCAACTTTGAAGCTGAAGAAGCCTCTTGGATGAAGCTGAAGAAGCCTCTTGGATGAAGCTGAAGAAGCCTCTTGGATGAAGCTG
>JANHFT010007559.1:49559-63789 GCA_032467955.1 Pseudoxenodon macrops
ACCGGTTCTATGACATCACCAGCTGCTTGCAACCTACTCTATAGAACCGGGCCGAACCGGTAGGATTTCACCCCTGCGGTGAACAGTCTGTATTCACATGGGAAACTTAAGTCAGTATTCATGATGATAAAAATTACTCAATAGAGATCGTATCAAATCTTTGCAGCCATTATAACTAAGTCACAATCAAAAGGAAGGGAAAAATCCCAATTGTTTAAAAAAGTGAAGGTGAATTACTGAAGGTGGCAGGCACATTTATTTTTTTGCAAGCCTTAACTCAATTTCCCTTGGTGCAATTCATCATTGTTACATGGATACAGTGATCACACTGACAAATTTTATTAGAAGGTACAAGCTACAGCTATAGCTCACTTCAGATGCAGACTTCATCAGCTGTAGCTCATGGAAGTCTCTGCCCTTTAACAACATTTTGTAGTCTGAAAAGATGGTACAGCTTTTTGCCTGTATAAATTAACATAGTTCTTCTACAATAACCACCCAGTACAGGGTGACTTTATTGTTCTTCTAATCTTTCATTGTCTTCTCCGCTGTGTCAGTTAGCATGTTTCTAATAACCCATTGGATGATACAGGGACAGTCACTCCCTCACAGCCTAATTGACCAACCCCTACAGCAGAGTTCCCCAACCTTTCTGGCTTTGCGGACTGGCAAGGGGGGGGGGGAAAGGGATGGTTCTGTGGGAGTGGCGGGCAAGCACGCACGCACACACAGCTCCATTTGTGTGAGTGGCAGTTAAGCATACATGCAAGCATTCACTCACTGCTCACACAAGTGAGGATGCGCTCTCATCTGCTGCTTCAGTAAATTGAAGAAATAAAATGGGACTACCTAGGACAACCTGGTCATACTTCCCAAAATAGAAATACTTACACAAATGACATTGGGTGTGTATAACAAGAATAGCCAGATGTTTCTAACAGTAACTTCATCCTAGAATCTGGAGCGATGATTCATTATAATCATGACTCATTATTGTCACTGTGAGAGCAATTGAATCCAGAGAACAGATGAATTAGGTAGGCCCAGGACGGAGAATTCAGGCTTATGGATCTATTTTTCCCCTTCCCTGAAGTTTCTCCTTCTTTTGCCCCTGCTATTTTCTATGGCAAAAGCTGCACCCCAACCAAAGGGTTGATTTGGCAAGCATTGTTCTGATTTGGTTACCCCATGCTTTTCCTGAGGAATGCTCAAATAAATGGAATAAATGTGGAATGCTCAAGACTGGATATCAGGTGGGTTCCTGCCAGTTCGGTCCGCTTCATTAGAATCGGTAGCAGGAAGTTTCCCCCACTCGCCAAACTGGCAGTGAGGGCCGGCTGGACACCGCCACCCCCGAACCGGTTCTCCCGGTGGAAATTGCATTGAAAATAACACTGCGCAAAGCCGGATGCACAGAGAGTTATTTTTGAGGCAATACCGGATGTGATGGGGGCGAGTGGAGCACTGTGGAAAACACGCACTTCTGTCGCGACCTGAACTGGTAGGAAAGGTAAGTAGAACCCACCCCTGCTGGATATATATGCACACCTCAACTGTGATGTTTGCAAGCATAACTCCTGAGGGAAAAAGAGGGTTCAAAGCGTTTCTAAGGCTTTGAAAGAACTACTACTGGTGCTACAAGATATCCTTTGGGCTTTGAGTTTTCCCCCCATGTTCACTGTGATTCTCTAAGGGAGTAGCTCACAGGTAGCTCACAGGGAATGCTACAATCTCTGCAGGTTGATATGTATTCATTGAATCATTCAGTTGCTCTAATCACTAATTTGGTTGAGAAATGCTCTAGAATAGAGGTCATATTACATAAGAAGATAAATCTCTAGAATTGTGCATATAGTGCGAAAGTATTCTGCATTGGCTTGCCTTTTATATTTTCATGGTTTAATTGTCTTTTGAAGAGGTTGTTTATTTACCAAAGACCTAAAATATAAGCTTTTATCATAGGCTTTGATTATGGAGCAATGTTTTAAATGGATCTTAGAATACTGTGTATGAATAAGAAGCAAAACTAGAGCAAAGGTAATTTTACAAAACCCTTTTGGGTTCAATCCTTCACATTTCTGCTTTGAGACTCTCAAAGTAGAGTAAACCCAAACATTGGCGGCTCCAGCTGAAGCTTGAAAGATGCCAGTCTAAAACTGAAGAGGAGAACAAAGCTGATCTATGGCACATGATTGCTTGATGTCCATAAGTGTTTCTTCTCTTCCACACTGATATATATTGAACAATCATAAGTTAAATAGCCCATTTTCTGCCATTTCATCCCGCCATTACCTACGTAATGATGGTCAGGTCAAAAGGGATCAATAAATGTAAAGCAGTTCATTTGATTCTTAACTTATGGGCAGCATCCAATGGAGCTTCAATTTGTCTTGATAATAAAATATTACATGTTACATGAATTGTGTAGAAAATAAAGATCAGGCTGTACTGATGGCCTTAAGCCATAATACCAAACAAGCTGAGCGTGTCCAAGCTTAGTTTGATATGCTAATTGTTGTCATCTGCCCAGAAGAAGCCAGAGAGCAAATCCATGAACGAAGTAAATCAAATCCTGTCTTAATTCTTTGGCTTTTTCTGATGCCTGAAGTCAGAATGGTTATATATAATGCTAAGCTTAGCTAACCAAGCAGCAAACAATTTATTAGCTTCACATTCTTGAAGGAAGAATCAGGATATATCTCCTGTTCAAAGACACTCTGGTTAAACACCTACAGATATGATACTCAAATAAACACACACAAACAAAAGATTTTTTTAAATTGCTCACCGTCTCTTCATTTTTTCTATTCCTTTATTAACTTTTTTTCTTTGTCATTTAAAGGTCCAGTCATCTCTTTGGCTAGTTTCTTGCTTTTCATAAATATATACATATTTTTCCATTTGTTTATTTTAATGTTTTAATCCACTCACTTATCAATATTATTTTTCTTTTGTCCTAATCTCAATTTATTTTTTTACTTTTAGGGGTGGGAACATATTGAATTATTTTTTTGATTAGGATATAAAAGTTTTCCCATCAAAAACAGATAAATTGCACCTCTTGGATCCAATCCTTAACATCAGGAATATTACCAATTTTCCAATTTCTCAAAATAAGAACATGTTCTTTAAGGGCATAGATTTTAATGCAATTTTATAATGTTAGAGAGTTATTTTTAATTCTTTTTCATGTAGACTTAGAAATGGATTTGACATTTGATTAATATGTGACATATGTAGATATTTTCCCATTTTACTGGATCTTTTTTAGTAGGAGGGTAACTTGGGAAAGTATTTTTTGTAGCATTTGATATTTTTGTCTGGTTTTGGAGGGGATTTTTGTATTTTTCTTTCTTTCTGAAAAACTTGCTAAAATAAATAAATGATGATCTTTAAAAGCTTGTGTGGTAGGAAGCAAAAAAAAATCCCTTTTGGATTTGACTGCACCATTTGTATCTCTTCCATCTGAGTTTGTTAAATAGCACCCAAACATTCTGAAGAAATTAAATGATACTAGCATAAAATTTTGAAATAGTTTAAAATAATTCCTTAATTTGATGAGCTAGCCCCTTGGTTTGGTTTTAAAGGTATTTAATTTATGTCAGACCTAGCATTAACTGTATAACTTAAACAACCTTGTTGTGTTCATTAACATCTTAAAAATCATTGATATAAACTTTTTTCTTCAAAGATTTAATTTATTTAAGTCAGCAGTTTCCAATTTCTATTAAATAAGTGCCACTATTCAATTATTAACTGTATTCCATAATGTATTATTTGAATTTTATAATGCAATAAAACAACTTGGGGAAAAATACTCTTGAGAATGAATTAAAAAATGCACACTTTTCTGAGCAATTGATTACTTTTACACATATTGAATCTGTTCACCTGGTAATAATGCTTTCTAAGTAGGTCAATAATCTTTAACATCTGGCTTTTAGACCCACCTCAAAATAAAATCGAGGATCACTTCCCTTTCCTTGAGTAACCATTAAGTCAATAAGAGAGTACTGTATTGTAGGATTATGATGCTACAGTACTCTGACCTTTGGCTACTTCCCCAAGTTCTTACATTGATAATCAGAATTTTGGACAGAGAAGCAATACTTACATATCTAATATTAAATTACTTTTAACGAGCCATTGAAATTCCACAACTTTGGACAGGACATTTTGGGAGTCCTCCTGAGCTCTTGGCTCCAGCATAAACAGCTGGTGGGAACTCTGGTTAGGAGCATAGCAGCTGTGCCTAGATTTGGCTGGTGCACCAGTTATAAATCTCCCTGGACCAGGATGCAATGGTGACAGTAACACATATCCTGTACTCTATATGGCTGGAGTACTATAATGCATGTGAGATGGGGATGCCTTTCAATGTGATTTAAAGGCTGCATCTGGTCCAGATGCTGTA
The DNA here is from genome assembly GCA_032467955.1 of Pseudoxenodon macrops. Classification (NCBI taxonomy): domain Eukaryota; kingdom Metazoa; phylum Chordata; class Lepidosauria; order Squamata; family Pseudoxenodontidae; genus Pseudoxenodon; species Pseudoxenodon macrops. The sequence continues at coordinate 53,974 of JANHFT010007559.1, forward strand.
GCTTGGTGTAGATGATATTGGAGAAGAAATCAAGGACCATTTGGGAAGTACCAGGTACAAAAGAATAAGTCCAGAATAGAGGAAGTGCATTGCAAAGAGACTCAGACTACTCCCACCCCCACCCCCATTCTGAGTCCTGAGTATAAGAGGGAAGGTTTCGCTAAGCAAGTAGAATCTGTTTTGTTCCATTGAGTCTTTGGCCCAAAATGGTTGGGGTGTCAGCCATAGATCCTGCTTATTATATTATACAGTTGTCCATTGTATGATTCTATTGTTCACTTATGGTTTGAGTTTGCTTTATATTTGTTTCAGATTTAACATTTGATGTCCTGGCTCTATTTGGCTTGGAGTGGGATCAAACCATTATTTAAAATAATAATAATAATAATTGAGTTAATTTTGGCTATATGGGGAATGCCACATGGTATATCACTGTTTATTGTAGCATCTGCATGATTCTTAACAGAAGAGAACAATGCATCCAAACAAAACCTGCAGGATCTATAGCGTGCCTCTCTAACTGCTCACAGTAAGTCATGAGTTTATCACAGTAGTAGTCTTTGTGATACACACTGGGAGGAGCAGACAAGGGGAGACTTGACAGCCCTAGACCAACATCACCATGGCAAGAGTTTTGTACATGAACCGGCAACAGTGGAGGAGGAGTGATTAGCAAGGAGTGATTAGGACAGCTGTTCTTGATTCAAGAGGAACAAGAGAGGTTGCCTCACTGTCTAATTTTGTAGAATTAGAACAATTCTGTTGACCTAGTCAGTCAACCAGAAGGGATTAGATTTAGCCCTAAACAGACCTAGTCTTGTTTGGAGTTTAACTGTATCATGCCATATAAATATTTACCAGATGGTTAGCAGTGCCTTCCAACAACTGTACTAGAGATAAACTTCCAGGAAGCTCATTAAAACAGGATTTTTCCAGGCATGGTCTCAGTTCTTGCTCTCTGCAGCCACACAGGAGAGACCAAGTGTAGAAAAAGTAACAAGCAGATAAATTCATCCCTCTGCTCATAGTGGCAGCAACTGTGATCTTGCCAGTATGGATTTTCTATCCCCAGGAAGGGGGGAAAACCGTAAAAAATGAAAAGTGACAGCCTCTTTTGCTGGATCTGGGAGAACTTTGTCACTGATTGAGTCGTTTTGTATCATTTACTCGCAGCCACAACTGTCTGGGAAAGATGATGGTTGGGTCGTTGCAAGCACAGCCTGGGGTATTTCTTACTAGCCATGATGACAAAAAATGATGCAGTGTATGTGGTGTTTTGCTGTCACAATATAATTTATACTCTACTGTACTATATTTGTGTTGTGATGATCCCTTATTTAACACATTTTTCAAGCATCCAATCTAAAAACCTTCACTTTAGCTCTTTCCATTCTTCAGATCGGTTGCAGGAGAGTCCAAAGCGTGGATTGACTCTTCCTTCCTGCTTGGACTGAGTCAACAGATTTTTCTAGCCGCACCCTTCCTGTTCCTCCTTCTCCCCAATAATTTGACTCAGTCCTTGCAGAGTGGACATGTTTCAAATTGACTTGGAGGAGATTTGGACTCTCCCATGAGATAAAAAAAAATTCTGGTTTTAAAATTCGGCTTGCTTAACAAGTGAAAAGGCGGCGCTCACGCTATCAGGATTTCAGGCGGCCATTGGCTTCCGATCCCCTGAGGAGACCCAAGGGCTCGGCCATCCTGATTATAACCCCAGGAGTGGTGAGAGCTACCCCAGACCTGCTGGGAGGACCACCGACTCAGTTTAGGGTCCACTGGGGCTCCAATCACCTTACACAGTTAGGAAACTGCTTGATTGATTCCCCCAAGGGAGTGCAGGCTATCTCAAGGCTCTTAGAAAGCCGTTGCATTTTGCTCACAGTGATCAAGCCTTGGCTGGCTAACTTGGGTTTGTCCCAACACTGTCTCCTGATCAGTGATCATTGGAAAAGCCACTTGAAAGTGTGCTAGCTAACCCGGGTTTGTCCCGGCACTACCACCTGGATAGCGGACTTGAAAAAGCTGCTTGCGTGTGTGCTGGCTAACCCAGGGTTCCTGTCACTGCCGCTACCGCCTTGCTAGCCTTGCCTATCTTTAAGAGCCCTTATCATTGGCCCAGGTTAAGATGGGCTTAAGATGGCGAATAGAACATCTCCAGAACAAGGGGATTGCTCTCCTGTGCTACCTGGGATGTCCCAGCAATGAGTAAAGCCCCAAGAGCTAAAAGGGGCAAAAGTTCCCCTCCAAAGAAGACTTCTAAGGCTTCTGAAAGAGATTCAGACAGAAGGCAGAAAGCTTTGGAAAAATGCATTGCTATGGCGGGGGAAAAAGCAAAATGAATTGGAAGACTCCCACCTTTTCCCAGCTAAATGGTTGGTGGCTTCCAATGCTGCAGCTCGGTTCCTGTTCCTAAGTCAGGGGCTGGCTGAATTTCCAATCACACACCAACCCAATCTCCCTGCCACTCATAGCGGATGGCAGCCAAGGTGACTTGGAGTTATTGGAGGACAAGGAATTAATTCCTGACCCTGCTGCATTTACTGGATTGTTCCCTCCAGCCATGTTCAAATCTTTGTTACACAAGGCCAAAGCAACTGCTCTCTTAGGAGGAGGATCTTCCCTGGCAGAGGTGCACTCAGGACCATCGGCCTCCCATTGGGGGCCGACAGGTCCTGTTTGTGGACCAGTGGGAGGCAACCACTTCGGACTTTTGGGTCTGCAGTCCAGTCAGATCAGGTCTAGCTCTGGAACTCCTATCCTCCCCCCTGGCACTTCATTTGCTGCCTGGTCTCCAAGAATTAAGTGAAGAGAGATCTTATGGAGGCGGCTATCCAGCATCTTCTGGACATTCAGGCCATAGAGATAGTGCCAAGGGACCAAAGGAAACAGGGCTACTATTCTAGCCTGTTCCTGGTTCCGAAGAGCTCAGGGGAATAGCGGTCCATTCTAAATTTAAAGAATGTTAACAAATTTGTGACTTACAAACGCTTCAAAATGAGCTCTCTTCATCCTGGAAGGCATAAAAAAGGTGATTTCCTCGCCTCAATAGACTTGACAGAGGCTTATCTCCACAATTCCAATTTTGCCGGACCATCAGCAGTTTCTATGGTTCTGCTACACAGGGAGGCATTTTCAATATGGGGCACTGCCCTTCAGCCTAGCGTCAGCACCCAGAACCTTTACAAAGGTGTTGGCAGCTCTAGAAGCTTATCCCAGGGCCATACTGATTCAAATACAGTACTATCTGGATGATGTGCTCATCCAAGCCAGATCACCAGAGAGGACAAACTTTGGATGACCATCTGGGTACTGCAGGGTCACAGTTTCTCGGTGAATGTGGAGAAGAGCCACCTGAGCCCTATCACGCGCCTGCTGCACCTGGGAGATGTGACCGACACCAGGTTATGTCAGGTTTTTCTGTCAAGACCGTCAAAACAGCTTAGTGGAGCTAGTGAAATGGATAAGGGGAGCTACATTTCAGTAGCTCTCCTGTCCCAACTATTAGGGAAGATGATATCATGCATATCGATATCACACATGGTCACTATAGTGGTTCCTGTTGTCATTCCAACGCCTGGGCACCAGCAATTCAGAGACATGAGTTCGAGTCACCCCAGCTGTTCTAGTATCTCTCCAGTGGTGAACATCATCAGCCCTCTCCAAGAGCTGTACCTTTAAAGAGGTCAGTCATCTCATGGTTACATCAGATGCCAGATTCTTCAGATGGGGCACTCAATTTCAGATGCACATGGTTCAGGGCTATTGGTCCCAGAGGGACTTGCTCAACAATATCAATTGGCTGGAGCTAAGGGCGATCTATTTGGCCCTTCGACATTTTCAGCCTCTGATATAGAGTTAATGTCTATTGATTCTCACAGACAATGTGGCCGCCAAGGCACACATCAATCAATAATGGTCAGCTTATGTGTTTGAAGCCCATGAGATGTGCTCTGCCCTGAGATGTGCTCTGCCCTGAGAGAACTGAGGTGCTTTTCCGCCCAAAGAACCAATTGGTGAGTCTCGTCCATGAGGGCCCTGGTGCGGGTTCCTCATGGATGAGGTGTCTGGGACATCTCTGGACCAAGCAAGTCCCCCCCCAGACAGTGATCAGCTTTGGTATGTCCCACGCTTTGGACTCTCCCGCAACCAATCTGGAGACGGAGCATTGGTCCTACATGAGACGCACCTTCTCTGACGGTTGCGGGAGTCTCCAAATCCCGCCCTGGTGGTTTCTTGGAAAGACATTGGTGAATCACTTCCTTACTCAGCTATGCCTTCATCGGATAACTGGAGAGAAGGAGGAACAGGAAGGGCATGGCTAAAAAAATCTGTCAATTTAGTTCAAGCAGGAAGGAACCCACACTTTGGACTCTCCCCCAACCATCAGAGAAGGTGCATCTCAGATAGGACCAAAGCTCTTTTTCAGCAAAAAGTCCATAGAAGATTTAATACACTTTTTATTTTTATTTTCCGTTGTGGGTACTTCAACTTATCTTCATTTTATACAGTTAATAATCTTGCTGGCCAATAAAATAGTACCCTCTTCTATGAATGTATCCATCATAAACAAATATATTCTTCCAGAATGGTTCAACAGTCCTCCCTTTTATAACTTTTACTCCCTTTAATAATAAACATTTTTCTTCATTTTAATTTTGTAATCAATAATTGGGCATTTAAAAAAAAATTTTTTAATATCCATAACACTTCAGTCCCTTTCAGTATTCCATACTTCTGTAAGCATATGATCTTCACGGATCTTCACATTTCCCTTCTTTTCCTACTTATCTCTTTGTTTAACACAGTCAGCCAATTAACTTCCCTAACAAAGTTAAACATTTTTCTTTCCCACGGAGCTATATTATCTCTTTCTTTAATTTGAAAAAAATACTTTAAATAAGGCACTATTCCAAGTTGAACTGTCCCTTTAGTCCATGTTTTAACTTTCTTACTCCAAAATCCCAATAACCTTTTGCATTTAATTATTTTAAAATCTTTGTAACTGGTTCCTTCCTTTTTTACTTTAATCTTTCCTAAATCAAAAGTACAATCACCTAGATGCCATTAAGTGCTCTGCTACTCTGAAGGCCTCTTTACATTCTAAATTTGCTCCGTTTAAACATACATTACAAAGTGGATCTGGTTACTCAGTGCCAGTGATGAAATCTAGCAGGTTTTGACAGATTCTGGAGAACCGGTAGCGGAAATTTTGAGTAATTCGGAGAACTGGCAAATACCACCTCTGGCTGGCCCCAGAGTGGGGTGGGAATGGAGATTTTTCAATATCCTTCCCCCAGGAGTGGGGAGGGAATGGGGATTTTGCATATCCTTCCCCTGGAGTGGGTTGGGAACGGAGATTTTGTAGTATCCTTCCCCTGCCACGACCGCCAAGCCAAGCCACACCATGCCCACAGAACCGGTAGTCAAAAAATTGGATTTCACCACTGCTCGGTGCCCTTTAAAATAGGCTTCGCATGAGGCTGTGGACATAGTGTTTTCTTCCATAGCTCCTGGCGCTCTATTCATAGGTCACCCATAGGGTAACTCCAGACCCTCTGGGCTTCCTTGCAAGAAGCTGCTTCCTCGGAGCTCATGTGGGCAACCTCATGACTTCTCCTGTTCCAGAGGAGATGTGCTAGCTCAGGCATATCACCCGGATGTCATTCTTCATCTCTGCATCATCCCTGCTGTTTTATGAAGATGTCCTGTTGTGCCATGTTTCCACTTGGAAGTTCAACTGTTATGGTTTATATCAGTAAGAGGACTATGTCGTATGAAATAAGGAAATTGAAAAATGTACACTTGTTTGGGGATTAGTTTGGGTTACAGATTTGGAATTACCTAGTGGAAGGGAAACTGCTTTCCCTCACAACGTATCTCAACAATAAATACAAATACTAAATGTACACATATGCACATAAAATCCAGTGATCTGCAACCACAGAAACCGTTTCAAAGAACAGTGGTGCTCTGACAACAATGCTAACTGTATCCATGGCAAAAATACTGCAAGCATATCTGCAGCTTGACTCTAGAATAGGGATGAGAAAAATGTTGATTTGTTTCAACTTGCATTTGTAGCTTATTTAAGAGTGACACACAATTTCATCCAGAATTGAAGCAGACATACACAGGTTTTTTTTTCCTGTCTATTTTTCCCTGTAACAGTCCTGTGTGGTAGATTGGGCTTTCATGATTGAAAGTGGACTGGACTTAGAGAAATATGGGTAGTTGTAATATGTAGTTCTAGTTGAGATCAGTCTTCTTCAATTTGGTGCCTTCTAGTTACACTGAGAAAATTGGTTTGAATCTTAAAATAACAATGTGAATTCTCATAGAAAACTGAGATTGTGTGAGACATTCGTCATTTAATTTTGACTTCAATCAATTTAAAAGAAGCTTTGTTATAGAACTTATTATGGATGGATTTTTTATCCTCCAGACCAGGGGTGTCAAATGAGGGCCCCAGGGCTGATCCAGTCCTTGGGATGGCTAGATCTGGCCTGCTGGGCTGCCCTGGGAACAGCGAAGGACTGGGTTGTGGTGCCTCTCCAGTAAAAATGGAGCTCGGAGGGTCACAAGCTCCATTTTCGCTGGCAGAGTGCTTGGGCCATGAGTAATCCCTCGACAGCGTACCCGACATGAGTGATGTTGAGCTGGCTCCGCCCCCTGAGTCAAACACAACCCTGATGTGGCTCTCAATAAAATCAACTTTGACACCCATGCTCCAGATGAATGCTTTACTTCCTTTGAGGACAAATAGGTTTTAAATAATTTCCAATGTAATCCAGCATGCTCTTTATTATGTCCACTTTTCCTTCTTTCTCCTGCTTTTGTGTGTGTGTATGTGTGTGTGCTCCAATTAATTGTACATCTTGGGCTCAATTTCTGGACGTTTTGAATGGCATTTTGGAAAGCTAAATGTTGGACAGCAGGAGCTGTTGCTTTCATCTAGACCCAGATGGGAAAGTCTTTTCAAGCAGAAACTAATGGGGTGTGGTTCTTGGTTTCATTATCACTTCCCTCTCTGTCCCCCAATCATGTTTTATTTTGAACAGCTCAGAGATTATTTTTAAATGAACTTTACTTTTATTATTGCTACTATTTCTGACGTGTCAAGGTTCTGCTCTCTCTTTTTCTCTTCCATCCCGCTACAGAGGGGGGGGGGAGGATGTATATTTACCTCTATTAATATCAACCAAAGCAATGACTCAATCGCCTTGGCTCATTTTCAGCAGAAGTGCTTTTTAGCCAGAAGCTTTCAAAGAAGACTTTCCAAGGTTATTCTGCTTTAGATCCAACCCTGTATTCTAGGTTAACAAGATCCAGTTGGCTAATCTCACATGTTGTCCTTCTGATTTGTATAATGGAAAAGGGTAATTCCATACCAAGTATGCTTTTTGTTTCTTGATGTTCATCCCAGTTTGCTAATTGAAAATCTTTTCCTTCTGCTTCAGGTTGACAGGGATTTGGATGAGTCTGGGAAGTAATAGGAGCAAGACAAGGAAGAACTAAAAGCCAGTTTGCCAGGCAATGCAAAGAACTGAGAAGATACAACCCTGCCATATGGATACGGCAAGATTTTATAATCTTCCATCAGGAATTATATGGATGCATAACTCAATTTATTAAGAACTACTGTGAGCTGGCCTGAAGCCTACCAGAGTCATGCCCAACTGTTCCATATTCTTCCTGGAGAGTGAGAATCCTTCCTTTGAGCAAACATGTAATACTGGCAGTTTCTGTGGAGCAGTCAAGTAATCATCCACGGTATCGACAAAAAAATCATATATTCATTTTCCTTAGACATTAAGGGTAAGTAAGAAGAGAAAGATTCCAAGCTGGATGATAGAGATTACATCATTATGGATAAACCCAGGAGCCTGTCCAACTGAAACGATGCCAATAGATCCAGATGATTCAAGAGTGCCCTAGGTGCATGTCCAGCTGTTGACACTCTTTCTTCCCCGGTTGCTCTCTCATAGCTTCATTTGCCTCTTGCTTATTCTTCCTTTGGGGAATCATTTTAACAAAAAGGTGGAGCTGAGACACTTACACAGGGAGTGGCATCTGAAGCGAACTGTAGTGGCAACACTGGCACAATATTATTGCTAAAATGCCACAGAGCCATGCTTTCATTTGGACATCTGATGTAAGTATAGAAAGCTTAGCATCTGTGGGGCAATGTTTTGTCATTGTCCCCCATTTGTCCACTCTGCGGACACCCTTATTAGGGTCACACTATAACTTTAAACGGAGCATTGATCTGGCAGATGTACATCCTGAAGCCAGGCATTATAGGAAAAGCTACTTTTTCAGATCTGTCATGAGTTAACTCACTAAAATTTTAAAAAAGCATTTTACTCCTCAGTATCAAACCGTTTAAATATTCATCTTAATTTTGTTGTTATTTTGATAATGATGCCCAGAGAGTGCTACCGATATGTATCTAGTTAAAATATTGGACTAGGAGTGGGGCATGTTCAATTTTATCCACAGCTATGAATGTTCATTGGACAAGTTATCCTAGCCTCACAGCTTGCTGTGGAAGAAAAAAATTGCACTATTGAGGGGGTATTAAATACATTGAGTTGAGCACCTCTTGGAATACAGGTGAGCTGTAGGTATGGATATAACAGGGATGCTTTTCACTTGATGAATGTATTTAGATCTCTATGTGTGAGAAAATGTAAACGTATACAGACAGAAATCAAAGCATCTGAAACATTTCTGAGTATCTCTAGCTGTAGGAGAAGAAGTGTCAGAGCCTGGAGGCAAGGTCAAAAGAAAGATCAGTCTCGAATCCATACGTAGCCACAAATGTACTAAGTTCAACCCACTGTGAATTCTGTTGACACATATGTAAGTTCTAGCAAGTGCTAACCATTAGTTGAGACTATTCCTCTGATTGGAACCTCAAATGCGGTCCTGATTTTTTGCGTCTGAGAGGGGCAGAAGAACAAACTTGAAAATAATGATCTAAGATAATAAATTTATTACTAGAAGATTGGTAAAATTGAAAAAGATGGGAATTGCAATTATTTCTTTCAAGACTCTTACCTTCTGAGTAATAAACATATTTTGTTTTTTAAAAATGAGGATGCAAGAGGAAAGAAAAAGGAAGACTTCCACTGCTATGTCTTAAGGTTGCAGATTTTGCTAAATTGTAAACCATGTTTTACACAGCATGATGACTAGGTTCATGCATCATATGCTGAGCTATAATAGCATTTGGTTGGGTTTGCCTCGACATAATGTATGGCCTCAGCCACTGTGATTTGTAAATCGTATTTTATGACATAGCATTACAACTGAACTAGGCTGAAATGGCTTCTTCAAAAAACCCTACTTGAAACTTGGCCTACTGTGATCCACAATCCCAGCCATTGCATGGACCAGTCCTATTCATATTGTGCACTTTTATTTTTATTTATTTATTAAATTCGTTTGCCTCCCATCTCACCGTTCTAATGGAAACTCTCAAAGTTAGGCCCTAATTAATTCATCTGTTTGAAAATATTTCCTATGTTTTCACTCCTTCAGGCTGGACTAACCAAGCTACAGTACAGTAACTAGCCATAACTCAAAAGGTTTCTTTATTAAACGATAAACTGTCAGCTATTTTATAGAGTAGAAAATAGGGTATTTTCTATGCAGGCTAGAGAGCTGGGTTGACATAAGCACTGAAGCTGGGTGAAATCCAGCAGGTTCTGACAGGTTCTGGAGAACCGGTAGTGGAAATTTTGAGTAGTCTGGAGAAGTGGCAGCGGACATTTTGAGTAGTTCAGAGAACTGGCAAATACCACCTCTGGCTGG